>LPNX010203363.1:6043-107751 GCA_001517045.1 Pseudotsuga menziesii | reverse complement strand
ATATATATATATACACACACACATATACATATACATATACATATAAAACATTACATTATCCCCAAAAAGAGAATCTTTCCTTTCCAGCCAAATGGCCCATAGAAAAACTAAGAGGGGATAGATCTTCTTCTGGAGTAGTTGTTTTCGAGTCAAATATGGAGTGCAGGGCTTCCTTTGATCTATCTCTGAAATTGATCATGGATAGTTGACCCATCTTCTTGCTACAACCTTGTTTAGATAGTTTGTTTAGAAAGGTTTTTTCTCTGTAGACATGGTGGAAGAGTAATTCCTGAAAACTATCTTTGGATCCCAATTGCATTGAACTTCCCCATGAAGCTGTAAGTTTCTCTGATACATTTTTCCATTCATCCCTGATATAATGAGTTTTGAGTCACCATAGATGTTAAGGTCTCTAATTTCAATGCAATGGTAATAAGGATTGTCAAGGATTTTACTTTAGCTGAATTATTAGTTTGGATTCTCAAAAATTTAAAGGTGATATGGTGGGACTTGGACATGAACAAGACTCTTTTTGCAACACTCTTCCAACTGTTTAATTGCGTTGTTAAATTGAATAGTTCATATGGCTTGGATTTGTTGATTGCAGGTCACCTACTACCATGGATTTTGAATGCATAGTATTGTGTCTAAATTCTTTCTAGACTCCTTGAATATTTAAGAATATACATTTTGGAGTAAGTACCTTCCCCTAAAAATGGGTAGCGTTCCTTGCCAATCAAATGGCCTACAAAACAAAAACTGGAAGGGTATAATGCTTCTTTCTAGTGTCGTCGATTTCCTTCTAAATTTGGAGTGTGTTTTCTATAGTTTCTCCTTCCCATTGACCCTTATCGTGCATGATTTCTTAACCACCATCCATAATTGATTTGATAATCTACATGTTAGAATAAGTCATGGACACTCTCCTCTTTATATTTGCACTAAATGCAATAACCAGGTACCTTCCATGATCTTTGTTGGAGGTCATTCCATGTGAGGACTTAAAAGGAGCGAGCTTTGACTTTCTAGGGTTGATTGTAGCTCCAATATTCTTGTTTTGAAATAAAAAATTCAAAGCCAATGCTCACCTTCTATACTTCTCATGTTTTTTTTTTGTTTCCCAAACCAATGCATCTTGAGAATTTCTTAGCCTTATGGAGGCCATGACCAAGGATTTTATGTACCATGTCCATTTATTTTCCCATTCATTCTCTAGTCTCAATGCCTCTATAGTCCCCCATCCACTTAACCACCAACCCATATTATTTACATCATATACATTTTCTAGGGTCTGAATGTTTTGATCACAGAAGTGACTAATTAAGCCTTGTGAAAGTCTTTGTGCACCTTCTCCATCGATTCAATGATTTAATATAGTTCTTATTTTATGTCCATTTCCTATGAGACAAGCTACATGATAGAACTATAACCAATATTGATTTTATAATAGATCTCCAACAAGTGGAATCTTCTGTAGCATTCTTGATCAGAGACCTAGTCCACTCTTCTACATATAATGACTAAATATTTTCTTCTCATAACTATCTGTGAGAGTTCCTCTATGGACAATAACTTCCAGATACTCGTAGCAGCTGAAGCAATCCACATTTATCTCCAAATCCTACATCCCTAAGATGTTGTCATTGAAGTCTCTTATGGATAACCTTCACTCTTCATATTTGTAGCCGCAACATGTTGTCGAACCCTTCAAAATCAATGTTCAAAGTTCAAATTTGAAAGTTGAGAGTCTAGATCGCCATTGAACCTTTAACCCTGTGGACTTGTAGGCCAGGAATTAGGTATGTCAAGAAAAGGGACAAATGTGATGATTCAACATGGGATTAGGAATGAACTCGAGTTTGTGCAAGATTGAAAAATGGTATGGAGTGCTACATTTCGTTGTGCAGGAGGAATGCTATGAAACGAGAGGATTAGATTTCGGGTTTGGTACTTTTTAAATTCCGAAAGGATTGTTTCTTCAAATATTACTATCAACTAGCCTAGAGCATGTATGCATGGAAGATATTTTCTCTTCATTATGTAAAATATCTAAAGGAAAGCTCATTTTAATAGATGCTACATTAACTGGATCTCCAAAGAAATACCTCTGACATTGTGATCCTAGCCATACTCTAGTGTTATGATTCAAACTTTTTAGTAAATCACAACTTCTATTGAATTTCCATTTCTCTCATTTAGAACTTGGAAGGCAGAATTACACTAAACCCATGTTGTCAATATTCCAAATCTATTAGATTTCCATCACCCTCATGCATCCTCTCATTGAAGGAGGGATTCAATTGGATCCTCCTTGATAATCAATTAATTTGAGCATTCCAATTTCTGGAGACTCTAAGCAGTTACTGATAGACTTTAATATTTTCTGGTTTCACAATGACATTACACCTCTTCTTGGTCTTAATTCCCTACGTAGGTAAACTAGAAATGCTTTAATAGTAGGCCTAACTTTAGGGATAAATAAATTATTATGATAATTGTGACCAATACAATCATTTCAAGATTTATATTTATTGTCTAGGTTTTTGTTAAATTTTAGTCTATGAATATATTTTTTACATGAATTAAATATTGTCGAAAAATGTGAGTCTTATATTGTCATTGCCACATCAACAATTTCTTAGAGGAATCTGTTATTCATGTGTATCATTTTATGTCAGAAATTTGTATGGTAGAATCCTACGTGTATCACTTCTATGTTAGTCTTGAGTCTGGATTTTGGTGTGACCACAATAAATTCAGAACATCTTTGATGTCTGCAATTTTCTTTTTAACTTTGTTGTTCGACAGAATTTAAGTACAGGAGAATGTATTTATGTTTAGATGTTAGTTTCATGTGCTTTTTTTTCTACTGCTAAAATTGTGGAAATTTTATTAACATCCGCATGAGCATTTTAGAATCCTTTGCTTTGAGAAATTAGAATAGGGAATAATTGATGGGAACTCCCAAATGGTGATGATAAAACTCACTATTGTGGTATGGACCTTTCTTATAAAGTGATGATAAAATTTACTGTTGTGGTATGGAACACTTATGGACTATATACCTTAAGAGATAATATAACAGTTTGACACCTTGGACTTCTGGGTAAAAGGGTTGTGTCCCCACCTTGATGGTACACCTTGGTCCTATGGGTAAAAGGGTTATTCTACGACCTTGATTGACACACCTTTGTATTGTTGGTGTAGGGGTTATTTTCCCAATTTTTCATGAACCCTCTTGTTGACTCTTGATCTTATGTTGACTCTTGATTGGTCCTTATTTTAGCGAACCCTCATAGTGGGGTACCTTAACCCATTTTTATGTTTGTTATGGGTGTTACCTCCTAGCAGCCCCAAACAACTCATAGCCTACTCAAGCAAGTTCAGACAGATCACGGTTTAGTCCAACCATCCCCAAGAAGGTCACAGTTCAATTCAAATAGACCTAAGAAGGTCACTGTTCATTTTAGGAAGCACCAAGAAGATCACATTCAGCTTAGGAGGTCATGGTTCAGACTTGAGTGGAATGATATATGTGTTGCATTGTTTGAGTGCATTATTCTATAAGAAAGCCATGGGATTCATATGGGATACAAAATGATCTTTGGTTTGTGTGTGGAATGTCATCATTACTTGATATTTTATGGACTATTTTTTCTGGGTATGTTGCTCCAGTAATTGGGGCTTCCTTATGGGTCACTTCAAGCAGACTCAAACACTCAAACAGCAACATAGATCTTAGTCCACTCAAACAGAGTTATGGTTTCTTTTAGCAGCCCCAAACAACTCATAACCTACTCAAGAAAGCCATGGGATTTGTATGGGATACAAACTGAGCTCTAGTTTGTATGTGGAATGTCATCATTACCTGATATTTTATGGACTATTGTTTCTTGGTCTGATGCTCTAGTAATTGGGGTTTCCTTGTTTGTCATCTGGGTTACATTGAATGCTACTATAGTTGGCTAAACCTACAGTAATTGAATTTATTCTCTCTCTCAGGTATGTCCTTTGTTCCTGTATTGAATTATCTCTTAATAGACAAGATTTGATCTAAAAAAATATTGTTGAGTATAAGGAAGGTTTCAGCTCTCCGAGTAGGTTATCTTATTTGTTTTCTTTGTACTTTGAGTTAGATTTACTACTATTGTTATTTATTGTCTTTGTATGCTTTTCAGCTTTAACAAGGGGACATTCGGGAGTGTTAAAGTTGAAAGAGATGAAAACGATGCTTTAAACTTATGTTGTATAGTTATAACGATACTATTTTGTAATGATTTATGTCTGTTTGAGATGGTTTGTCATGGTTTATGTCTGTTTTCTTATCATATATCTACTGTTAAGTTTAAATATCAAAATCTGGTTGGTGGTTTCCAAAAGTTGCAGTTGCATTGATGCCTATTTATTAGGTTTTTGGGATCCATCTCTCTATGTCAAGAAACTTTATCACCTATTGTTTTTTAAACATGAATGCCAGATTCAACCAATGACATTTTAGAGTTTGAGTAAATGATGATAATGACATTTTGTGGGGATTGGAATATCACAAATGATAGAGTTATGTATATAAGAACTGAATTTTTTTCCATAGTCATCCATTACATTCAAAAGAACATTTGTTGCATTTATTTTACATCACTTTCAGCCTTAGTAGTCATTTAGTTACATGACATTTGATACCTTTATTTTACATCTCATGGAATCTCCTTTCGGGCCTAGTTTATAGAGGAATTTATGTGGCATGTCATTTTGATGAGAAATGTATTTGCATTGTCTTCTTTTTTATGATGGAAATAATATTTTGAACAAAAACTATGCCACTTGCTGGATGGCTAAAGTGGTTGATATCAGAAATTGAGAAGTAAGAAAGAACACCTAACTACCAAAACTGAAAAAAGAGAATAATAGAAACCAGTTACAAATTTCTATATTTGTGTATCATAATCTAGAACTATAGAATATCATAGCCATAAATAACTAATCAAATATTTTGTTATCCTCGAACTTTTGCTTAGGATTATCCTTTATCATCTGATTAGATTCTTCTCTAGCCTCAAAATGCAAGACAATTTGATGACCAAACAATTAAACATATGAAGTAAAAGCGCAAAGTAGACAAACATAATGATTTGAATACAATCAATTCTTCAAGAATGGGAAAATGCCAAGTGGAGGGAACTAGATCCTAGCTCAAACCATTTGGGACTCCAATTGAACATATTCAATTTTAATTGAGTTGATTGATGCTAGGTGATTTATGGCCCAGGTGGGAAATATCATTGTTACTTCATGTATTTATGTAACATACATGCATATACATACACACACATATTAATGCCATCCCATTAAAATAAAAAATAATAGCATAGATCCATATTAATCCAAGATCTATTGAGCGCACCTCAAGGTTTTTGATCTTGCTTGGTGCTTAATGGATCCTGGGTTAATATGGATTTATGCTAGTTCAAAACTGAAAGTTGAGAGAAGACCATCCAAAGGACGGGATGAATCCACCCCCAGTCTAAGACTAAACCATTTCAATTGGTTATAGAAAATAAAAGCAGTCATGGTACTATCCAATCTGAGGTGATAATGCCCATTTAGTTTTTATATACATGATTTGTTAACAAAACATAAGGCTATTTTATTTAATATCTCAACACTGATGTAATCTGGATCTCTGCCTGGGGTTAATACTTTTGTTTCACCAACAATCTCCCAACTTGTATCACCATATGTGGATTGACTAGCTTTAATCATCAACAGGGATATCTTCTATAAGTTCATTGTCCAAACAACAAGATCATGATAGGAATGATTTCTTATAGGGTATTGGTCTTCTCTACCTCTGTATCTCCCTCCTCCATGAATAAAATAAGGGGAAAATATACACATTCTTCTAGCATCATCTTTGTTTCTTTTAACATCCAGATGCATGACGAACTTTAAAAGTAAGGTCTCTTGTATTACAAAAGAGCCTGAGTTTAAGTTGAAGTGAAACCTACAAAACCACATCATCAATCGTGACTTCTAGTCGAATTTAGTGAACCCTCAACACAATATTCAAATATTTTTCATTCCACGTATTCCTGGAAATTCGTAAAACTAAATAGTCTATAGCCAATCCATTCCATAATTCCTACACTAAACATCTGAAAAATAACCAGACACAATATGTTGCCTCACAACATTCCTTCCAATTAGCAAGTTCCAACTAAAAAATATATATCCCCATAATTTGTTAGCATGGATACATTCAAAGTAGAGATTACTATAAGCATTTGAATGTAAGAATTTGTAACAGAGATTACTATAAATGTGGTTTTCCTTTCCTAATACAAGGAGTGACAATTTTGTATATCTTTGTGTTCTAATTTGTGTTAGTTAGTGACATCATTAGGAGGCCAGGGCCTGAATTCTCATAGATGTCAATGAGTTAAGTAGATGATTTATTTTTTCTACTGTTAATCTGGTGTGTAATTACAGTAAGAGTATTTACAACACGCTACAACAGCTGTTAATGATTGCAATTTCCTTTGGCTTGATGCATCGGTGTGGCGTTATAGTTGACTATGTCAAGTAGTCTAGTTTTCTTTTTATGCAAGTGTGTTAGATCACTGTAATAGTCAAACTCAACTCTGATTATTACTGTTAATTGTATTTCTTAGGATTTTCTAAATTAGATGGTTATGGTTTGGGCTACTGTAGTATGATATCTTTAGGGTTTGATTTCTTGCAAAATTAATTCTAGTTCATTTATTCTTAAATCAGTTAATATTGGATTGTTGTTGTAGGAAGGTAAAATTCCCTTGAATTCTTAGATGGATAATTTAGATTAGCTTTAGCAATGAGTTGAGCTTGGCTGAGCAGCCAGGTAGGATAATTGATTTATATTCATTTGATCAACTGCTTGAGTGTTTATGCATAGATTGTGCGTAGTTACCTTTGAAATAAAATATTTCCTTGGGTTGATAATTTATGTTATGATAGTTTTACCTGTTTAATTAATTAGACAATTAAACTTCCCAACAACATCTAGGTCTATCCTTTTATGGTCTAATAAGACCCTCAAATCACTCTTTTTTTTCCTCATGAAAAATCATATTATATTTTGAGGAGAAATGTAATACATTCTTCAAAAAGACTCAAAACATATCCATCTGAGGATCACCTAAGATTTCAACTGTATTACACTATTTGTAAAAGTGTTACAAAATATCACCATTTCATGTTCCATGTGTAGTACTATCATTTCAAAAACCAAAAATACAATACATAAAGTTCAACAATAGACTTGTCCTTTAGTAGACAAAACTGAGGAAACAACAGAAAGGATTAAGGACTTTGTAAGGAGAAAGACTTGGTTGAAACCACAGTCCTTGTCCTGTATTCATCTTCAATAACTTGTTGAAGTGTACCTGTTAAGCCTACTTTTGAAAGAGTTCCCTCCTGAACATTAAATTTTCTATATATATTCTCGAAAGAAATCGTTTCAAAATAAGTTGATAGGATTCGCAAATGTGTGGCCAGGTTATGTAGCCCATACCTCTGAATTTATTATCATAAGGATCATAGACATCGACCAACTTAAGTGTCTTATATAGCTCAAAACTTGCAGAAACCAACAAAAATATTTAGATTTTCATTTAAAGTTGGGAAATAGAATATTCTTATTCTATAGATAATATGTTGACCAAAGGAAATGTTATGGATATTGTGGCATACAACTCAATCATCAACACCTTTTCCAAAGCATGTTAACTAGAAAGAACCATCTAGAAATAAGTGTTTACTACAATGACACATTTTTCATGAAATTGATATTCACTCACCTTTTGCATAAGAGTTACATCACTGAGTTCTTTGTCGTAACAAAGTTTTTTCTCCTAGCATCTTCAACAAGCATAAGCAGAAAGTGCACTACAAACTCACTAAGAGGCTAAAAAGAGGTAAAGTGTCCCCTGTATGGAATACAAATCAAATTAACAGAAGCGAAATAGGTATGAGAATTAGGAATATGTTGCTGATACTTATAATTTCTTGGTACAACTTACTTTGATTTGTGGAGCTTGACACTGTCTACTTTTGCTTTACCTTTCAAAACATATTTCAACATGCTACAAATATTTTCCTATTGCATAATTTCATGTTAGGACCCATCAAATAAAGATTTGCTTGTTTGTAAAAATAACAAAATGAAACTATAAAAATACTGTTTGAGTAGTTTGTCTCAATGAATAAAAACAACATGAATAATGAACATTTTATGTTTGATGAACATTTTTAATTTAACAATGTAAATTACAATAGCATTCAAGTAAAATAATTGGTAATAAGAGATCGCCCGAGGAGACATGGAGAACCACAAAACAAAGTATATAAGTCCATTTCTCACATCAAAATGCCATTTTTTCTTCTGAAATATCAAAATGTTTCCCAAGTCTATCTGTAACAAGTTCCAATGGATGAGTGAAATAGCAATAGTAAAATTTAAACACTACAATTATAGAAATAACTATGGGAAATGTATAATTTCTTACCATTCATTGAGCTCCTCTCTATTTCGAGAATAATTTAATATTCTCTACTGAACAGGGACAACCACGTGAAGCTGGAAGCTCTTATGGCCCCTCTCCCCCCTCACATCACTCTCAATTCCCCGAACCCAATGCATCTACTTGCAAAAAAAATTAGTGCAAATTCATTCATTCAATAGCCGAAAAATCCATTCATTAAACCATTAATTCATTCAATAGCCGAAAAAAACCATTCATTAAAGCATTCATTCATTCAATAGCCGAAAAAAACAATGCACGACATTGTATTATAAAAAATGCTTACTCCAAATTTCTTTAGTCACTTCTTTTTTAGTTTTATTCTCTTTACAAAATGAACATGAACCGCATCTTTTGGAATTTGTCATTCAGTTCCTGGTGCTTCGTCAACTTGTTCTAATGTCTCCCGATTAGACTGCTCACCACGTGGATCTTGCGGCAAGGGGTTTGAAATTGTTATATTAATGTGAAAATGTTGCATTAATTTATTTTTGTTTTTATAATTACAAGTATTTCATTTAAAACAATATTACAAAGGTGTTTTTTTACCTGGTGTGGCCACATCATGTTCTTCATTTTCCTGTCCAGGCTCAACCTGTATAGTGTGACCATCTACATGCTTTGCAGTTGAAATATGGAGAAGTACAATTAATGTTCACCATCTGCAATTATCCATACAAAACTGTAGCATATGAATAAATTCATTACTAGGAATCGAAGCATGATCTTCGATGGGTTGTTGTCCTTCATCGACATTAAGGGGATCATTGCTTTCCTGATCAAAATAGAATAAATATCTTATGTTAATTGTTTATAACGAATAGATTGCATGACAATTAACAATTTTTCATTAAACTATATAGATTTTATATACCTGTGCACCAGATGGATCACCAGAAGATCGTGTATGCCCAAATAATATTTTTCAGCGTTCAACAACAGCTTTAAAGCCATGTTCGAATCCAAGCTTCATTCTTCCTGAGTAGACACTTATTTGAATTGGTCGGCCTGCATATTTGCATAAGGTCATTAATTTTACATTTTGTACCGCATTAAAATGAAAATAAATTTCAATTTAATATTTGGATGCATTATCAAGTTTTCAATACTTACAATTCGTGCCACCAAATTCGAATAACCACTAGGACCAAGCTTGTGCTGACCAATTTTTTCCAGTCTTTTCTTTGTGTCCTTTGAGGTGTCTGATATCCTAAGAAGGTGTTGAATTACATTAGATGTTTCAAATTCAATATAAAAATTAATAATAATAAGGGTTAGCATTACATTGTGAAAAGTATTGCATACCTCCCTGTTCCTGGTGGTATCTTTCCTACTTTTCTCAAATCCCTCTGTTTTCCATATTCCACTAGATATTTCAACTCCCTTGATTGAATCATCAGAGGGTGCTCATACCTAGGGTTCTTTTCTAGGTGAACCCTATATTGGTCTCGAACAATCTTCATATGTTGTTCAGCCTTCTTTAGGACCTTTGTTGTATCGAAGGAATCGTTGCCGAATAGGAGAACCAACCGATTAGTCAGCCCATCCTTTAAATTTTTTGTTTGTCTGTCCTACCTTGTGCGGATGGTAGAACCAAATATTTCCAAGGTCAAATTATTTAGATTTTTATAAAAAATATCATTTCCTGCAAAACAATCATGCTATCACGCGTTTAAAAAAATGTTTTATCGGTATATTACAATCAAATTATAAAAACTAAATTGAACAATGTATAATTACCTGGGATCTTCTCTATCTTTATTGGAACGAGTTCCTCACTCACCAAAAATGTTGTCTCTATTGAACTCATGCTAGTGACACGTGAAGATCCAAGAAATGTTGCTTCAGCATAATAATTACGAGCAGGCTTTGCATCCACCCCTTCATCTGCACGATATGGTGTGCATCGGTCAGTAGCGACTGCACTCTCTGTTGGCATCGAAGGTGTCGTAGAATGTGTTGTCTCTTGTTCAGTCAACAGCAAGGGTGCAGTACGTGGTGTACGTGGATTCGTTTTCTCATTGGGCCCAACACTGCCTTCACCACTGGTGTCACGATCGCAAAAAAACTTGTAAATACAAACCATTCAATTATAAGTTCACTATCATATAAAAGTAAAAATGATAAAGTTCTAAATGAATTGATATTATGATTCAATATTCTGCAACTTACTTTCAAGGCCTGAGATTTATTTACCAACACTTCAACCTTGGCTTTAATCTCGTTTATCTATAGAATAATGAACAACAGATGAAGAATATCCGCATTAATTTTTTTCAAGGTCTTCTTTATCACCTTAACCAGGTCTAGAGAAGAACCAATGTCAACATCGTTCAACAACTCATTCACATCAAAATCCATTGATTGTTGTTATGTTGTTTCATAAACCGAATCATTGGTCTGCAACAAAAATATATAGAACATTACTTACGTGTTAAATAAATAATCTAAGGGAAAATATATATTAAAAAAACATATCTATCATGATAGATTCCTAGAATTTCATCTAGGTTTAACTTATGCATGGATGACGATGTGGTATGATCAACAACTGGGGACTTTCCCTGATCATCCACCTACAAAAAAAGAAGTAGACAACATTATCATAATGAAAGCAATTATACAAACGAAAAAATACATAACAAAAAAAAAATTACGCTACATTTTATATATGTGTACAATTTTGAAGTATTTAAATTATAGATTGCATTTAGGTTGACCTATTGCTCTGAGGATGCTTTCGTCTAATAAACAGCTAGGTGGCTTCCTCGACAACACTCTACATCAAATATAGATAATATTATATAAACCAAACGAATATAATCTTGAAAAAACATAACAATAGAACTATTTCTATATATTAAATTTGTACAATGGCATCGATGTATACCTGTCGCCTCGAGGCAGGTCTGGTAACATCTACTATGAGGGAGGTGCCCCTCATAGAAACCTACATCCAAAACATAGAAAAATGTACCTAGCGAAACCTAAATAATCACTAAAACAATATAATAACATAACATTTCAACGTACTTATACTTGTACTATTACAAAAATGTATACATGCTGCCTCGAGGATGGTGTACTCCTCTAACCAGCTGGTGGGGTGATGCACCCCCGATCACCTCCGAGCTGATTGGGTAAATTATTGGATCTACCACATCCATAGCAATTGTGTTTGTATCTACTCAATTCAAGTTGTAATTAATAAGCAACTCTTCCCCTACATCTATTGATTTAATGGAACATACAAATACATGGTGTTATCTCTATGGTTGTTTCTCATTTTTATCCTAGGGTTTTATATTTTATAATTTTTGCTTAAGGTTTTTATTTGAGTTCATAAACCTAGTTTTACCTTATTCTTTTCCTTGTACCCTTGTATGTCATGATTTTTATTATGATTTCTTTTTGAAAGCTCAAATCATTTATCGTTTAAAGTTATGGGCTTGTATCAAAGCAAGAGATTTTATGAAAATTAAGTATAAACTTGGTTATATAAACTGGCAGTATATCTTAGAAGGAAAACATTGCACCGCTGCCAGTTGGTTTGATTCATGATATTAATTTAAAGCTTAATAATGGAATGAAAGTACATGGATATATTGAACACATGGCGAAGATTGTACACATGGAAAGAATGGTACTATGATTTAATGCATTATCATTATTCTTTGAAGGCATGTCTAAATGATGTATGAACCTGTTGATTGTGGCACACTCTATGTTTTCACAAGTGTTTTGTATGAGTTCAAGGCATTTGACATTATTTAATATGATGGACATATGGTACCCGTGTTGACATTGTTGACAGTGACATGATTAATATTACATCAAACCTGTTTAATGCTGCTTTATCGAATTACACTAGGTCTGCATGGTTTGTATTATGAGAAATTTGTAGAATGCCAAAGGTAGAAATGGAGGAAGATGCCAATATTATGGTGAAAAGAAGACCAATAGGTTTGATCTATAGACTGGAACCAGATAATACACAGTGGATAATGCAATTTCTGAGAATAGCTCAGTTAATGAGAAATGTGGGTTGGTTTCCCTTCTGTGAGAAATTGCAGGGTTATAATATACAGATAACTCGGGATTTCATTAAAAATTACAGAGATGGAGTGGTTGAGTTCAATAATTTGAGGGTTACATAGGATGAAGAATCTATTGCAGAGGCAATAGGGGTTCCAACACAAGGAGAGAAGTGGTTCACGCAGCAATATTTTCAGGGCAATTATGGTGAGTTCTTGTTGCCAGGGATTGAGAAACTGGACTGGAAAAATGGTATTCATGTAAGTAAAATCAAACCCAATTGGGAAATTCCATTGGAAATGGTTCAAAATTACATCACTTGTGAAGGTCGCTATGATAGAATCCTTAAGTGTCATTTGAGGTTGTTAATGCATCTTAATGGGAGTTTAAAACTTAATCTTCCATTTTATTTGTTAAAAAGCCTACAAAATATGGTCACATGGGATCAAACCCATCCAGAACACACTGCACGTTCTATATATCACTAGGGTTTGATCAAGTTGTTGATTTCACAATTGAGTAAAGAAGGATGCAGTTGGGAGATTTTTTTTTTTTTGAATTAGGGTTTGAAGAGAAGGTCGAAGAAAAAGGAAAAAAGGAAGTAGAATATTTGAATCAGCAAATGAAAAAGAATGAAGAACAGACTGAACACAGTGTAGAGGAGGATAAGGATTTCATAGAAGAGCCAAAGCAAATGAATAATTTTTTTCTAGAAAATCCATCTACCAATGAAACATCAAGTAAGCAGTTAAAAGAAGATCATAAAAACCCTGATACATTAAGCATGGTTATAAAAAATGTAAATTCAAAGAAAGAAGAATGAATTCAGGTTTTAAATCCAAAAGGCATTAGTTTAAAGCCTAGGACTAGGCTAAGAAGCAAGATGGAGGCATAAATGGAATTAGTACATAATTCTAGAGGAATAAATAAAGATTATGGAGAGCTTGTGATTGTAAATGATTCCTTCAGCGAGGAAAATATACATGTATCAAAGGAGTAGTATTGTCTATATAATGAAAATTTCATTGATCTTCAGGGTATTTCAGGATGTATACCTGAAATGTTTTGCACGAATAAACAAGTATATTCTGAAAAATTTTCAGTCTCGAAATATATACAGGAAGATGAAGTTCTTATGAGTGAAAAGGAGGTTGAGATAGTTCCAGAGTTAAATTAGGTTAAAAAGTATTTACAGACATATAAGGAACAGACCAAGTTTCTACAAAATATCAATGAAAAACTGATGACTGCAAATAAAAGGTTACGGGAAGCCTTTGGAGGAAAAAGAAACCGATTACCAAAATATGCTTTCAATATCCAAATATATCTTGAAGGAGAAGAGAGCTATCGAGAAGCAATATGAGCACATGAAGACCCAGAGCAAAGAAGCGCATAATCAAATGGAGAATAAGGATGCTGAATATGCCAGGTTGCAGAAAAGATCCCAGGTTTTAAGTGATCTGACTGTTTTAGAAAAAGCTTCTAAGAGTCTTTAGATGATAAATACTTAGGATGATAGTTAGTTTTGAAAGAAATCAGAGTTTAACAGATGTCGATTGTTATTTTATTTTTATTACACCTGTATTAAGTCTGATTTTGAAGATCTAAGACTTTTCTATTTTTGAAGAGTTCGATCCATGAAAATAGGATCTGATGATTGTTTCAAAAACTTAGAAGTTTTTGTATATAAGAGCCAATAATTAGATGTGGTAGGGGGTGGCAATCAGAGATGGGAATCCAGTTTTGAATATGAACTATAAGACATAAATACTCTTTGCATCTTTAATACAGAACTTAATTTGATATGATTATGATCATGAGCTTATTTTGTTCGCTTTTATGAATTGTATCTTTATTATGATTTTATCTTGTGTATGGTCGTCTTAAAATCCATTGCAAGATTCTTATGATGAAGTGCAGTTACTATTTAATACTTAGTGACAGAACCAAGTTCATTTCGTAAATTCATGCTAGTAATCCCTTCTGTTATTGAATTTTGTATCTTACTTTATGTCATACAGTTCTGTGATGGTTATTTTGATTTCTCAGTACCTTTGATTACATACCAGCTTTGTTTTGATTTTATTTCATTATATTGAGTTATCTTTAATATTTATCTGAGCTTGAATCCCAGTAGTCTAGGTTCAACTTTAGGGATAACATCTTCTATCACTGTTTCCGAGGACAGAGAAATGAAAGCACATATTCCCTGGGTATTCGAAATCATTATGTATCTGATTTTGGAAGGTGAACAAGATTAGTGAGATCTATTATAGACTACATCAGTCACCTAAATAAAGTTACAGTGGCTTCAAAAAGGATAGGAACTCGAGGAAATCCTTCATCACCTTTAAATCCAGGAGTCTCAGATCGTGAACAAATATTAAAAGAAGCTAGGCGAAGGTTAAGTTCTACCTCATTAGAAAAATATAAACATCCTTCAGCCTTGGAGATTCCTGAATCTTCATTTTTCCTTGTTCCTTCTTTTGATCCACATTCTGAGAAAGAAAAAGAAGAATTAGATCTGCTATTTACCCCTTCTCAAATAGACAATTTCCAAGTCTTCACAAATCCGTTGTTATCTGAGGAGGTTAAACTTGAAGCATTGCAGACAAGAGCTTCTTCTTTGCTTTAAACCCACATACCTTTTGTAAAGTCCATCCCAGTGAATCACCCAAATCCTAGTAAGTTTCCTCCTTCATTACAACATTCAAGCACCAACCAATCTAATTCAAGTTCAAATATTTCCAGCCCTAGAATGGCTCAGCCTCAAAATAGGATGGCTGCTATGGTAGCAGCAATATATGCCCCGCTTGTTTTGCCCCAGCCTCTCAATGCTCTCCCAGGAGGAGATTACCAAAAATATCTTCCGAGATTTAATGGTCAAGGAGATGTTACAACAGAAGAGCATTGGAATACATACTTGAGTTATGCAGACAATCAGAATTTTGAAAATGAAGATGTTTGGATGAGAGATTTTGTTCAAAGTTTAGATGGTGAAGTGAGAAAATGGTTTAGAAAATTACCACCAAACTCTATAGATAGTATAGATGCTTTAGAAGAGGTGTTCATGAGACAATGAGGAGATACTAAATATTATTTATACTACATTATAGAGTTTGGATCATTGAAAAGAAAGAAAGATGAAGCTGTGGCAGATTTTTCTAAAAGGTTCAATAAAATGTATAATAGAATACCAGCTGAAATAAAACCCTCTGAGACATCAGCAAAGTTAACTTATGCAAACTCTTTTGATCATGGGTTTTCTTTGTTGTTGAGAGAAAGAAAGTCTATGTCACTTCTAAATATGCAAGATGTAGCATTGGAAGTGGAGTCTAATATCTTGGCTTTAAACAAACTCAAATAGGAAACAGAGTATCAAATTGTAGATAAAAAAGGTAAAAAATACGTTACTCCATCCAATTCTAGAGGAAGAGCTTCAGACAGTAAAATGGATGAAATGAATAAAATCATTAAAAATTTATCTATTAAGATTGATAGGCTTGAATTGGGAAATAAAAATCAGAACAAGTCTATACCTGAAGGAGAAAGAAATCAAAACCAATTCAGAAGACCTTTTGTCCCTAGGTTTTTGCCAATAGAAAGAAGAAATAATGATATTCATAGGGAGAGGAGAAAAAATCAAGAGCAGAGAATTCAACCTCCATTTCAAAATAATCATGTGAGAGAAGATGAGTCTTATGAGATAGATGAAGGGGAGTTAGATGATTTGGAAGAACAAGAACATAGTATTAGTCAATATTATGATGATTCTTCTTCTCATTTTTTGACTAAATCTGATTATCATTATCCTACAGTGTTAGATCATTATGAAGAAAATTATTATCAAATGTCCATGCCTGAAATTTGTTAAAAGATTCCATAGAAATCATATGGTCTTAGATCAGGGGTAAAACATGCAGCACAGGCTAAGAAGACTGTGAAAATTGTTCCTCCAAAACAAAATATGCCTTTAAATCAGAAACAAATTGTAAAAGAGAAAAAAGATGAAGTGAATAAAGCTCTAGGTGGGTTCAATTTGGAGCATGAAATTAATAAGGTTAAGATCCATGTTCCTTTAACAGAGTTGATAAAAAACAAAGTTTACAGGGAAACACCTTTTAAAATTTTTAAAAACGCAGTGAATTCTATCCAATATGATGAAATCAATTTGCAAGATGAAAAACCTACCATCACTATGGGTTCTAAAACTTTTGATCAGCCTAATGATAATTCATAATATCCTCCTCCTTTTTATGTGACTCTTTAAGTGCATGAGCAATTAGTACACAATTGTCTTCTAGATTCAGGAGCTTCACATAACCTCATGCCAAAAGAAGTCATGGAAGCTTTAGGGATGAGTGTTACTAAACCATATCATGATTTCTATGCCTTTGACTCTAGGGAAGTGAAGTGTATTGGGGTTATTAAAGATCTTGTGGTGAATTTGACTCAAGTACCTATGAAGAGTGTATTGATGGACATAGTTGTAGCAGATATTTCTCCTAAATTTGGTATGCTATTGTCTAGATCTTGGGAAAAGAGAGTGGGAGGAACTCTGCAAATGGACCTTTCATACGCTACAATTCCAATGTTTGGAGGAGAATTCAAAAGACATTATAGAGAAGTACAGATGGCATACTTGGTAAGTAACAGTAAACACCCTAATAATCATCCAATTTATTCAATTGATGAGAACCTTGGTTCTTGTATGTTGGAATTAAGTGATGAGGTTGAAGGAGTTTTACAAGTACATAAAGATATTCCAGTTCAGACAAAGAAAGAAAAACCAGATGGTTTATGGCAGATGTATTTTGATGGTTTGTTAAGTAAGGAGGGAGCAAGAGCAGGAGTGTTACTAATTTTAGCTGGAGGTGAGGCCATTTCCCTTATGTACAAGTTGGAATTTAAAACAACCAATAATATTGTTGAGTATGAGGCTTTGATTCTTGGATTAAGAACAACAAAAGACTTGGGTATTCAAGAGCTTGCTGTGTTTGGTGACTCCAAATTAGTAATCCAGCAAGTAAAGAATGTTTACCAGGTAAAGCAACATTTATTGAAAGTTTATAGAAATGAGACTTGGGATTTAATAGAAAATTTATTTATAGCTTTCAATATAACTTTTGTTCCAAGAGAATATGATGAAACAACTTGTTAACACTCTGTTAAATTTTGGTCATAAGAGATACATGGGAATTTCAGCCTTGTCAAGAGGTGTTGGGAAGGTAGCTCAGTGCTCGCAAAAGGGGCTGATGGCACACATAAGATAGCACTTAGCCATTGGAATAAGCCTCGGTGGTGAATGTAAAAAGCAGCAAAACAGTCTGTGGATCGAAGATGCAGGGTAAAGAAGAGAATGTTGGGCACGTTGAAGGCGTTAAGTGGGACTCATGATCAAAGGCTAAGATTGATTGGATGGCAGATCAATGGCGTCAAAAAATTTCACACAGTGAACATGCCCAACCAAAGCCACTTTTCCAGATTGCGAAATAGTTTAAAGGAAGGAGGCATCTAACGGTCGAGAATGGGATCCAAGAAGATCCACGGTTGAAATTGATTTCGCATCCCAGATTTACGAGGACGCAGCAGCAATTGCGGATTGGGAAAAGTGGTATGGGCCGCTCATATCGATGGTCCCTATGAGAACAGAGGGAGATCGGCTGTCATAGTTCATTTCGCAATCTGGATTAGCATAGAGGGAACCAAAACCTCACTTCGTGAAGAATGGTAGGGTCTGTCCAGATCAACGGTTGTGAAGAAAATTGATCTTGATTGACGGTGGAGTTGTACACGTGTGAAGTAGGGAAAGATGTGGCATAAAGAACCTCACATACCTGCGGTTCAGATTACAAAGAGTAAATCTACGGTGCAAGCCGCCTGGGAAGGGCGCAAAGGTTATGTTGTGTGAAAAGCTATAAAGGGCTCCACGTGAAGTTGCAAATATTTGTCTTTTCCAAAACCTCGAAGCCACGGAATATCCAACCACCTACAGAGCGCCAACATAGACCGACCAGGAGACCGTGCTACAGAACAAGGTAGGCCCCTGATACCCTCTCAGTGCTATTTAAAAATGGACATAGTAGGAGAGACAGAAGTGGTAGGGGTGAGAGATGATGTAGAACCTGAGACCACAGGTCGAAGGGCAAAAGAAAGTATGGTAGATGAGAATGCTGAGATTTTTTATACCATCCTGGTGGGAGAGGCCATTGAAACCACCAGAAGAAAATTGGAAAATCTTAAGAACCGGGGTGGAGATACCTACGGTGTTTTTAAATATTTCTTCCATTTCTTCTCTATTGTCCAAACCCCCCATTGACCCTATTTTGTTGAATGGTGCACAGACAATTTCTCTATTTTCGAAGGTGTCATTATGAATAAATCAAATTCTAAGATGCTTTGCTTAGTCCAAGCTTCTGTCATCCGTAAAACCCTGGATATCCCTGACGAATTCGTCCATATATCCCAAGATTACCACTAAGAAAATAGTATACATTGTTTTAGAGAGTCTATAGATGAAAGTAATGAAACCTTCTTGAAAACTTGTTCTAAACCTGATAGTGAACCCATCGACCTGTCTTAACCTATTGACCTCAACCAATTCAATGAAGAAAATTAGTGGTGTATATCCCTGGCCAGTGAGTTCCTAGGTCTGTATACCGATGCCTATGTCACAAAGTCATTATTGAGTCTTTTGTTCATCCTGATTACTTGTCCGGACGAACCTGAATTGCTTGGGAAATCCTTTCAATCGTGTTACCTTAAGTTTGATGAGTTCCTGGCTGAGAACATCCGTTCTCAGTTAGTGAATTTCCACGGCACTAGAATGTTCAGATTCCAGTCCTTTTTGCTGAGAATGCTTATAGCTTATAATGAAGAAGACCTACAAGTACCAGAACTGGAAATTACTGCTGATATGGCCACAGATTACTGTAAATTCATGAACGAATTGATGGCCGAAATATACGACCTCTTCTTTCAAGAGAGGTTACCTAGGGTGTTTCCTGAGATGAGGAAAATGATGCAGCTGTCAAATAGCAAGAAGATAAGGGTCTGGTTCCTCACAGAATTTGGAACGACCATAAGGTTGTATGGATTCGTACATCCACCCTACATTCTACCAGCTTTTCTAAATGCGAGGGTTTTCTCCCTGGAATTTATTCGGCAAAGACTCGTTGTTGAAAGAACAGTAACAAGAAGAGCCCAAGATAGCCGAATTGCAAATACAAGAGTATGTATTTGACAGGAAGACTCCAAGCAAGCATGCCTACAAAGAGGACTGGCTAGGATCTTACCGAGAGAGGGCTGATAAAACTTTCAAGGAGATGGCAGAACTATAAAGCGAGGCATCATGGTTTCCTTGCCCCAATGTGGTGCTGAAAACTGTAAGAGATCGTGCCACTGACACCCTTAGCTTGGAATTGGAAATGGGGAACAAGGTGTCAGAGGTTAGTGCGAACCTCTCAGAGGTTCCCACTACTGACATAATACACCTCAACAAAGAGACTAGAGATATATTAAATGCGAGATTGCTTAAGGCTACCATACAGATGTCCAAGCTAGAGGAAGGTAAGGAGAAAACTTTGAATCTTTTAAGAAAGGGGAGAGTGGAGAATAAAGCACTCAAAGCCCAAATCAACAATTTATAGAGTAAAGCAATGCCAATAGAAGGCCCGGCACATAAAGGGATTTTGGCTCGGAAATTGCTCGATGATAAGGAGAAGGAGGTCTAGACCCTGAAAAAGAAGTTAAAAATCCTTGCCAGCCAACTCTCCCAAACAGAAGAATTGGTTGACTTTGAAAGAGAAAAAGAGGCCTTGAACACTGAGCTTACCGATTGCAAAGCTAAGCTACTAAAGCTCGAAGACAAAGAGAGGCAGTGGGAAGAAGACATCCAGTTTTTGAAGAAAAGTGAGGCAGAATTAAAAACCAGATTAAAAATAAAGGAAAAAGATCTTCAAGGAAGAAGTGAAGAGAGTACAATCCAACCCACGGGTGTGTCTAGAGAGATAGATACCGGTTCCCTCTCTAGAGCAATGTCCTATTAGGCTTGAAAGATATAGAGCTCATTAAAATAAAGTAGCAGCTCGAGGAATTGGAAAAAGAAAGGGTCAAAGAGAAACAAGGAAGAGAAAAGATAGAAGAGAAATGCCAAGAATTGGTTCAACAAAATGCCAAGTTAAGACAATAGGTGGTCTGTAAACTTGCCTTGCAAGGCACTAGACATCTGATCTGGGATCAGATCATTTTAGAAGCTGACAAGTTTCAGCCTCATCTAGATTTCATTGAAGACCAGGAGAGCACTATGGCAGAAGCCAAGAAAAAAGTCCTGACACTATTAGGAGAAATACAGAAAAGGCCCTTGGTGACAGCAAAAAATTCCATTAATTTCCTAAGCTCTCTATCGGACGAGTCCGCCAACCGATATGGTATCCAAAACAGGGTTGCTATTGTCTCTAGAGCTAGAAAGGTAGTTACTAAGCACAGGATGTTGGAGGCTCTACGGGACAAAATAGAGGTTATTGAGCACAAAGTTCGGGAGGTCATCAAGCTATTCAAATCACTGGTAAGCAGAGGACTTCCTTTTTCTGGGAAGAAAAGGGTCCTTTATTGTCCCAGAAGGAGTATCGGGAATTCTTGGTGCACTGCCGATTAGACAACAACAAGTTCAGAGATATGCAACAATCGTTGTCAGGGAAGATCATCTTTGATAAATTGACCAATGATTTTGAATTGTTGTTTGATTTTAAAGCCGCATGCACCAAGGTCCCTAAGAATTCATACCCAGAAGCGATGGAGCTCAAAGCACAAGCATACGACATGGCAGTTGTGACCCTGCCTGGTCCTGATTTATGGAAAGTCATTTAGCAGTATGGGTCGACCAAATTCAAAATGCATCCGTAGGAGTGGCGATGAAAATACATGGAAGTTTTCTCCACGTTGCATGCATGTTCCAACGATCACCTCTCTCAGCGCGTTGTACAGTCATCACCCACCAGATGGAAATATAGGAAATTTTTGTGCATATTTCTCCCTGCATTCCACATTTCATTGTTTATCCATTTTAGGCAAATCGCAGTTGATGTGCCACCTAAGAGTTTGTTAGAGGATGTCCTTCGGTTGTAACAAATTTTAGTTCTTGAATGCCGGTTTAGAGAATCGAAATAGCTATAAATATACCTCCTGAAGAAGGAGAAAAGGTTGAAACCAATCTAATATTGCTGTGTATGCTTTTTGAGAGAATTTTAATAAAAATTGTAGAGCCGAGGTTGGTGGTTTTTACAGGGATTCATGTGTCATTCGTATTTGCAGTCTGTTGCTTCCTTTCTTATGTGAATGTTTTTCCAGTTTATCTCTCCCATTTTGTTTTCTTTCATATATGAACGTAGTGTATAACAGTTTGGAATTCATACTTTCTATGCTCCGTCTATTGTTTCAGATATTCACCAAAGTTTTTCTCTAAAGTTAATACAGAATTCATTTTTAATGCTCTGTGTTGATGGTCTATTCATGTTCTTCTTTTCCACCAGACAATTATAAATTGACTGTGATCGAGTGCCTATCTTGCCCCTGTGTTGAAATCGCTTGCATAAGTTCTGTTTATTTATGTTACATATCTTGAATCCATCACCCAATGGTTATGTGTTTTGTTTCAACCAATTTTACAAACAATTTATAGTTTCACTTATATATTTCTGGCATTGTTAACATTTGGTGAGAGATACCTCTCGGAAGAGTAGAAGGCCAGTTCTCTCTTCGAAAGTGGTTCTGCTGTTACCTGAGAGCGAGCCTTCCGCAACCTTTGGGCTCAATTCCGGTGCTAACAAATTGGCGCCGTTGCCGGGGACGAATTGAAGATCATCCCTGGGAAGAACAAAAAAACCTCAAAGGATAAAGGGTTTCTGTGGGCAAACAAAGATTCTTACACGTAAAAAAGGTTGTATCATTTTCCCTGGTGACTCCACTGAAAGATTCTGGAAGGTGACTCCATTGAGGAGACTAGTGGTAAAAAAGAAAGAGATTTCTGGGGGCAAACAGAAATTTCTAAATTCATGAGAAGGTTGTATGTTTGTCCTGGCGACTCCACACCCACTTCGACCAGTATCGCACTAGATATCCTGGATTCCAGAAAGATCCACACTAGAGGTAACCTTGATCCTGAAGCTTTACAAAGTGTGGATAATCCAGAAAGAATACCTAGAAATAGAAATAAAGAGAAAGTGGATTTTCCATTGTTTGGTACTTCATCATCTCAAGATTTGTACGGCATAATGGAACCCGGATGGTGGGTTAGAGCTGAAAGAATACTAACCAAATCTAAATCGGAATCCAACCTAAGGAAAGTTGGGGTTAGCTCTAATACACTGCAATCCTATCTGCTTGATTCTTTGTGGCTGAACCTAGAGACCCCACCAAAGGTTGAAGAAACAACCCCTATCTTTCTGGACACCCAGTTGTCTAACCCCCTGTCTGTTCCTAATCAACCTACCCCAATGGCTGTTGCTAGATTTTCTTTGTTATCCCTACCTTTGGTTCTACATGACCTCCCCTTGAACTATGCCCAAAGAATCTCACTCTATGACGGGGAGGGAAATGTCTCAGCAAGATACCATGTGGATAAGTTCAACGACTTCATCCCTGGAAGAGGTGGATGATGAAGATGTCAAAATGCGGTTGTTCGCTGAGAGTTTGTCTGGGGAAGCCAAGAAATGGTACAAATATTTGCCACCCAGGTCTATCCGCAACTTCCTTGGTTTTCAGACCATATTTCTAGAAAGGTGGGATGATAAAAAAATCCCGTTACAGGTCTTGTCTCACTACAACAATCTCAAGAAAGGAGGTTTTGAATCGTTCCATGAGTTTTCCAGCAAATTCATGTGGGTCTACAATTCGATACCTGTCGATATCAAAACTTCTCCCGGGGCGGCTAAACTTCATTACGTTGATGCCTTTAACAATGATTTTGCTTTGTTATTGAGAGAAATAAATTCAAACACCCTCCCAGCCATGTTTATTGATGCCCTAGAAGTAGAGGCCAATATGATGGCATGTGGAAAAATTAAACCAAGGGCGGAGGTTGACAGAAGGAAAGGTAGAGAAGAGACACACCACACTACTTTTGCCTCTTCATCTAGTGATATAAAATTTGAGATGATGCTCAAAACTATGGAAAAATTGATGGACAGGCTAACGGTGGAGTCCAAGCCAATGAACTGGGAGCAGAATGAACCTCAAATAAGGAATCCTAATTTTAGGAGACAGGTCCCTCCCCCACTCCAACCAAATAGACCAAGGGATGTGAGGAATCCAAGAAACCAAGAAGAGCAGCCAACCAGGCCTCCTTTCTCTGAAAACTATGTGGCTGCCGAAGATGAAGCTAAGTCCGTCGAAGATCATATCTATCATTTCGGTGATTTGGAGTCTGAGATCTAATTGATTGAAGATATATATTTCTGGGATTGTTATCATTTGGTGAGAGATCCCTCTCGGAAGAGAAAAAGGCAAGTTCTCTCTTCGAAAGTGGTTCTTTTGTTACTTGGGAGCGAGCCTTCCGCAACCTTTGGGCTTAATTCCGATGCTAACAAACTGGCACCATTGTCGAGGAAATAAATCTAATCTCCTCCGGGCAACATAAGTGGATTTTGAGTGCAACCGAGTACTTCACAAAGTGAATCGAGGCCATACCCACTAGGAGGGCTACAGAAGAAGTGATAATGGATTTCCTAGAAAATAATATTTTGGCAAGGTTCGGCTGAAATAAATCCAAACTGCTCCAGACAGCATAAGTGGATTTTGAATGCCACTGATTACTTCACAAAGTGGATCAAGGACATACCCACCAGGAGGGCTACAGAAGAAGTGATAATGGATTTCCTAGAAATAATAATTAGGCAAGGTTCGACTGCCCAAAGCGGATTGTGACAGACAATGCACCTGCATTTAAATACATGAAAATGATCAATTTTTGCCACAAATATCATATAAGCTTAAATCACTCTACGAATTATTACCCACAGGGGAACAGACTGGTAGAATCCTCTAACAAAATATTTGTGAGGATCATTAAGAAGTTGTTGGAGGATAACAAGAAATCCTGGCACATGAAATTGAAATATGCCTTGTGGGCCGAAATAATTAGCACCAAAAGGGCCATCGGTATGTCGCCGTTTCAGCTGGTATATGGAGCTGAGGTAATTTTTCCTACCTCTCTGGGCATTCCTGTCATGAAGTTATTGTGGGACCCTTTAGACGAGCCTAATCCCATTCAAAGGAGGATCAACCAAACTATTGAGCTTAATGAGGTAAGGGACAAGGCTTATGATAAAGTACAGATACATCAGGAGAAAATGAAGAATACCTTCAACTGAAGAATAAAAGAAGACGTTTTCCAGGTTGATGACTTGGTACTAAAATGGGATGCCCCACACGAAGAACAAGGGAAGCATGGAAAATTTGACCACTTATGGGTGGGCCCATACCTTATTGCGGCGCACAGAGGAGACAACACCTTCATTTTACAGTATCCAGATGGGTCACAGTACGAAGGAGGCACGGTGAATGGGAGGTTACCAAAACATTACCTGGGATGAAGGGACTAAGGTCTGTGTATCATAGTGTAAATATGTTTTATGTTTTAATCAGTACGGATGGTGAATCAGAAGATTTGAAGCTTGTGGAGAAGGCCCTAAGATCAGCAGAGCTAACCATTATTTCAAAGTATGCGTTCTTTTAGGAAGTAAAATAAAAGGAGGTTTTCAATGGAGTAGGTGACTAGTCGACGGGTTCTTTGCTACCTCACTGGGAGGATAGGATCCCTCGTGGAGCCGGTTGTTAACACTCTGTTAAATTTTGGTCATAAGAGATACATGGGAATTTCAGCCTTGTCGAGAGGTGTTGGGAAGGTAGCTCGGTGCTCGTAGAAGGGGCTAATGGCACACACAATATAACACTCAGCCATTGGAATATTAAGCTTTGGTGGTGAATGTCAAAAGTAGCAAAACAGTTTGTGGATCAGAGATGCAGGGTAAAGAAAAGAATGTTGGGTGCGCTGAAGGCATTAAGTGGGACTCATGATCAAAGGCTAATATTGATTATATGGCAGATCAACGGCGTAAAAAAATTTTGCACGGCGAACATGCCCAACCAAAGCAACTTTTCCAGATTGCGAAATAGTTTAAAGGAAGGAGGCATCTAACGGTCGAGAATGGGATCTAAGAAGATCCATGGTTGAAATTGATTTCACATCCCAGATTTTTGAGGACGCAACAACAATTATGGATTGCAAAAAGTGGTATGGGCCACTCAGATCGACGGTCCCTATAAGAACGGAGGGAGATCGGCGGTCATAGTTCATTTCGCAATCTGGATTAGCATGGAGGGAACCAAAACCTCAATTCATGAAGAATGGTAGGGTCCGCCCAGATCAACGGTTGTGAATAAAATCAATCTTGATCGACAATGGAGCTGCACAAATGTGAAGTAGGGAAAGATGTGGCATAAAGAACCTCACATACCTACGGTTCAGATCGTAAAGAGTAAATCTACGATGCAAGCTGCCTGGGAAGGGTGCAGAGGTTATGTTGTGTGAAAAGCTATAAAGGGGTCCATGTGAAGTTGCAAATATTTGTCTTTTCCAAAACCTTGAAGCCGTTGAATATCCAACCACCTACAGAGCACCAGCACGGGCCGACCAGGAGACTGTGCTACAGAACAAGGTAGGCCCCTGATACCCTCTCAGTGCTATTTAAAAATGGACATAGTAGGAGTGACAGAAGTGGTAGGGGTGAGAGATGATGTAGAACCTGAGACCACAGGTCAAAGGGTAGAAGAAAGTTTGGTAGATGAGAATGATAAGATTTTTGATACCATCCTGGTGGGAGAGGCCATTGAAACCACTAGAAGAAAATTAGAAAATCTTAAGAACTGGTGTGGAGATACCTGCGATGTTTTTAAATCTTTCTTCCATTTCTTCTCTATTGGCCAAACCCCCCATTGCCTTGAGTTTGTTGAATGGTGCACAGATAATTTCTCTGTTTCCGAAGGTGTCATTATGAATAAATCAAATTCTAAGATCCTTTGCTCAGTCCAAGCTTCTGTCATCTGCAAAAACTTGGATATCCTTGATGAATTCGTCCATATATCCCAAGATTACCAGGAAGAAAATATTATACGTTGTTTTAGAGAGTCTACAGACGAAAGTAAGGAAACCTTCTTGAAAACCTGTTCTATTCCCGATAGTGAACCCATCAACCTGTCTTACCCTATTGACCTCAACCAATTTAATGAAGAAACTCAGTGGTGTATATCCCTGGCTAGTCAGTTCCTAGGTCTAGATACCGACGCCTATGTCACAGAGTCATTATTGAGTCTTTTTTTTGTCCTGAGTACTTGTCCGGTAGAACCTGAATTGCATGGACAATCCTGTCAATCATGTTTCCTTAAGTTTGATGAGTTCCTAGCTGAGAACATCTGTTCTCAGTTAGCGAATTTCCACGGCACTAGAATGTTCATATTCTAGTCCTTTTTTATGATAATTCCTATAGCTTATAATGAGGAATACCTACAAGTACCAGAACTGGAAATCACTGCTGATATGGCCACTGATTACTGTAAATTCATGAACCAATTGATGGCCGAAATATACGACCTCTTCTTTCAAGAAAGGTTACCTAGGGTGTTTCCTGAGATGAGGAAAATGCTGCAGCTGTCAAATAGCAAGAAGATAGGGGACTGGTTCCTCACAGAATTTGGAACAACCATAAGGTTGTATGGCTTCGTACATCCACCCTTCATTCTGCCAGCTTTTCTAAACTACCGGGGTTTTCTCCTTGGAATTGATCCGGCAAAGACTCATTGTTGAAGAAGAGAACTTCTTGAACTTTAAGAAAAGCTCAAATTTGATTTTCCGATGGGAAGTAGGACCATACACAGTTAGAAGTAGGGCTACTTTTCCCCTTGTTACCATATTGCTTAGAGGCATGGAGTTTTCCCTGGGAAAAGAGGTAAATTATGACCCTCACCAGATAATTTCCAAAAGAAGGAAATCTCACAAATGCAAGCCTTTTGAACACACTGAAATACCTGGAATTAGAGAAGCAGCCAATTGGGCCAATTTCCCTAATCCTGCCCCGATGGATACCAGCATAGAGCAAGGAACTGGCTCACAGCTACCGGGGGTAGCTTCTCCACAAAGAGAATTGGATAAAGTAGTTGCAATAGCCGGGGAATTCTCCTCACTGGTCAGCTATTCAGCGAGTTCGATAAAAAGAGGGGGTCCAGAGCCCATGGATACTGAAGAAGTGGACACGACCAACATGCCCAAGAAGCAAAAACTAGAACGGGGACAACAATTAGTGCAGGTTAAAAGGAGCCTGACAAAGGGACAGGTGAAGAAGAAGAATTTAGCGAAAGAACAGCAACAAGAAGAGCCCAAGACTTTCGAATTGCGAATACAAGAGTATGTATTTGAAGGGAAGACTCCAAGCAAGCATGCATCCAAAGAGGACTAGCTAGGATCTTACTGAGAGGGCTGATAAAACTTTGAAGGAGACGACAGAACTATATAGCGAGGCATCGCGATTGCCTTGCCCCAATGTGGCGCTGAAAATTGTAAGAGATCATGCCACCGACACCCTTAGATTGGCCTTGGAAATGGGGAACAAGGTGTCAGAGGTCAGTGTGAACCTCTCAGAGGTTCCCACTACTGATATAATACACGTCAACAAAGAGACTGGAGATATATTGAATGCCAGATTGCTTAAGGATACCATACAAATGTCCAAGCTGGAGGAAAGTAAGGAAAATTTTTTGAATCTTTTAAGGAAGGTGAGAGTGGAGAATAAAGCACTCAAAGCCCAAATCAACAATTTACAGAGTGAAGCAATGCAGATAGAAGGATCAACACATAAAGGGATTTTGGCTCAGAAATTTCTCGATGATAAGGAGAAGGAGATCCAGACCCTGAAAAAGAAGTTAAAAATCCCTGCCACCCAGCTCACCCAAACAGAAGAATTGGCTGACTTTGAAAGAGAAAAAGAGGCCTTGAATGCTGAGCTTATCGATTGCAAAGCTAAGCTACTAAAGCTCAAAGACAAAGAGAGGTAGTGGGAAACAGACATCCAATTTTTGAAGAAAAGCGAGGCAGAATTAAAAACCATATTAGCAATAAAGGAAAAAGAGCTTCAAGGAAGAAGTGTAGAGAGTACAATGCAACCCACGGGTGTGGCTGGAGAGATAGATACTGGTTCCCTCTCTAGAGAAATGTCCACGATAGGCTTGAAAGATACAGAGCTCATTAAAGTAAAGCGGCATCTCGAGGAACTGGAAAAATAAAGGGTCAAAGAGAAACAAGGAAGAGAAAAGACAGAAGAGAAATGCCAAGAATTGGTTCAACAAAATGCCAAGCTAAGACAATAGGTGGTCGGTAAACTTTCCTTGCAAGGAACTAGACATATGATCTGGGATCAGATCATTATAGAAGCTGACAAGTTCTGGCCTTATGTAGATTTCATTGAAGACCAGGAGAGCGCTATGGTAGAATCCTAGAAAAAAGTCCTGACAGTATTAGGAGAAATATAGAAAATGCCCTTGGTGACAGCGGAAAATTCCATTACTTTCCTAAGCTCTCTGTCGGACAAGTTTGCCAACCGATATGGTATCCAAAACAGGGTTGTTGTTGTCTCCGGAGCTAGAAAAGTAGTTACTAAGCACAAGATGTTGGAGACTGTATGGGCCAAAATAGAGGTTATTGAGCACAAATTCCGGGAGGTCATCAAGCTATTCAAACCACTGGTAGGCAAAGAACTTCCTTTTTTCTAGGAAGAAAAGGGTCCTTTATTGTCCCATAAGGGGTATCAGGAATGCCTAGTGCACTGCCAATTAGACAACAACAAGTTCAGAGATATGCAACAATCTTTGTCAAGGAAGATCATCTTTGATAAATTGACCAATGATTTTGAATTATTGTTTAATTTTAAAGCCACATGCGTCAAGGTCCCTAAGAATTCATACCCGGAAGCGATGGAGCTCAAAGCACAAGCATATGACATGACAGTTGTGACCCTTCTTGGTCCTAATTTATGGAAAGTCAATCAGCGGTATGGGTCGACCAAATTCAAAATGCATCCATAGGAGTGGAGATGGAAATATGCGGGAAGTTTTCTCCATGTTGCATGCCCATTCCAACGATCACCTCTCTCAACGCGTTGTACAGTCATCACCCGCCAAATGGAAATTTTCATGCATATTTCTCCCTGCATTCCATATTTCATTGTTTAGTCGTTTTGAGCAAATTGCAGCCGATGTGCCACCTAAGAGTTTGTTAGAGGATGTCCTTCAGTTGTAACAAATTTTAGTTCCCAAATGCCGGTTTAGAGAATCGAAATAGCTATAAATATACCTCCCGAAGAAGGAGAAAAGGTTGAAACCAATGTAATTTTGTTGTGTATGATTTTCAAGAGAATTTTAATAAAAATTGCAGAGCCGAGGTTGACGGTTTTTACAGGGATTCATGTGTCGTTCGTATTTGCAGTCTGTTGCTTCCTTTCTTATGTGAATGTTTTTCCAGTTTATCTCTCCCATTTTGTTTTCTTTCATATCTGAACATAGTGTATAACAGTTTGGAATTCATACTTGTTATGCTTTGTCTGTTATTTCAGATACTTACCAAATTTTTCCTCTAAAGTTAATACATAATTCATTTTTCAATGCTCTCTGTTGATGGTTTGTTCATGTTCTTCTTTTCCACCAGACAATTATAAATCGACTGTGATCGAGTGGCTATCTTGCCCCTGTGTTGAAATTGCTTGCATAAGTTCTGTTTATTTTTGTTACATATATTGACTCCATCGCCCAATGGTTCTGTGTTTTGTTTCAACCAATTTTACAAACAATTTATAGTTTCACTTATATATTTCTGGCATTGTTAACATTTGGTGAGAGATCCCTCTCGAAAGAGCAGAAGGCCAGTTCTCTCTTCGAAAGTGGTTCTGCTGTTATCTAGGAGCGAGCCTTCCCAAACCTTTGGGCTCAATTCCGGTCCTAACACAATTGATTCCCTAGCCTTAGCAGCAGCTTACTTTAAGGTTCCAAAAGTGACACATTTGAAATATCCAATTGATGTGAGATATAGGCCATCTGTTCCAGATGACATTAAACACTGGAAAGTTTTTCATGATGATCAGGAGATAAAATAATTTCTGGAGTTAGTAGGTGAATTTTCAAATGACTTAGTTGATCAAGAACAGGATTTTGAATTAATGGAAAATGAACCTTGTATAAATGATTCAATAGCTGATCATAAGATTGTTGAATTAAAAGGAAATTTCATTCCTAAGGGGCTTGTTCCAATTGAGAGGTTGTTTTCAAAGGATGATATGTTTCTGAAGCCCACCTTGCAGACCACTGAAGAGAATATTATAAATTATAACATTGGTTCTGAAGCTGAACCTAAAATGATCAGAATGTCAAAATCACTGTCAGAAAAAGAAAAGAAAAAGTATATTAGTTTGCTGAAAGAATTTGTGAACACTTTTGCTTGGTCATATCAAGATTTAAGAACTTACGACACTAGCATAATTCAGCATAAAATTCCTTTGAAACCAAATACTAAGCCTTTTGAACAAAAACTTAGAAGGCTTAACCCAACATTGCTGCCAGTAATTGAAAATGAGGTAAAAAAATTGTTGGATGTGAAAATTATTGTACCCCTGAGATATTCATCTTGGATTGCAAACTTGGTGCCTGTACGTAAGAGAAATGGAGAAATAAGGCTTTGTGTTGACTTCCGCAACTTGAACATATCTTGTTTGAAAAACAATTATTCATTACCAAAAATTGATCAGATTTTACAGAGAGTTGTAGGGTCTCATAGAATTTCAATGGTTGATGGTTTTTCTGGTTATAACCAGATTGCAGTACAGCCTAAAGACAAAGAAAAAATAGCATTCACAACTCCATGGGGGACTTTTATGTACGACAAAATGCCTTTTGGGCTTATGAATGCAGGTGCCACATTTCAGAGGGCTATGGACATAGCCTTTGTGGGGGAGAATGAAAAATTCGTAGTAATATACCAAGATGATATCACAGTGGTCTCCAAGTCTGATGAAGATAATCTGAAACATTTAAGACAGGTTTTTACGAAGTGCCGAAAATTTGGTTTGTCATTAAACCCAAAGAAGTCTCACTTTGCTATGACAGAAGGTAAGTTGTTAGGGCACATTGTTTCTGTTGAAGGAATCAAAATAGATCTAGAGCAAGTAAAAACCATCTTAAAAATTACTATTCCTAGAAATAAAAAAGAGATTCAATATCTCATGTGGAAAATTATTTTTTTAAGATGGTTTATTCCTAATTTCGCAGAAATTATCAAACATATCACTGAGATGCTCAAGAAGGACAAGGAGGTTAAATGGTAAGATCATGCTAGACAATAATTTGAAGCAATAAAGCATGCATTGATAGAAGCACCAGTATTGATAGCTCCAGATTATACTCAGGATTTTGCAATTTTTTCATTCGCATCTCAAGATACCATAGTTGTTGTGTTATTGTAGAAGAATTCAGATGGCTTGGAATAACTAATTTCTTTTTTCAGTAAAACATTAAGAGATTCAGAGCTTAAATATAATACAATGGAAAAAAAATCATATGCATTAGTTAAAGCTCTCAAATTTTTCAGAATATATGTTTTACATTCCAATATTTTGGCATATGTTCCAAGTTCAGCAGTCAAGGAGATTTTAGCACAACCTGACAGCGAGGGAAAAAGAGGCAGATGGATAGCAAAGGTTATGGAATATAATGTGGATATTAAACCAAAAAAATTGGTGAAAGACCAGGGCTTAGCCAATCTTCTAACAGAATCAAATTGTCAGGTATTAAATCTTCATTTGATGCAAAAAATTCAGAACAAGATATGGCAGCAGATTTATACCAGGTATTGTGATTCTTCTTGGTATAAAGAAATTGTATATTTCCTTTTATATTTACAATGCCCTCCAAAATTGAGTAGAAGTGAATGCAGATAATTAAAACTGAGAGCAATGAAATATGTTTTAATGGATCAAGTCTTGTACTGGAAATATCTTGGAGGAATATTGTTGAAATGTTTGGAAAAATCAGAAGTTGATGCTGTTATTGCTGAATTGCATAGTGGAGTATGTAGTGGGCACAAGTACTGGAAATAAACTGCATTTAAAATCCTAAGAGCAGGATATTATTGGCCTACTCTTTTCTCATATGTATATCGTCAGGTCAGAGCATGTGTGGAGTGTCAAAAGTTTGCAGGTAAGCATAAACTTCAGTCATTACCCTTGAAACCTATAGCAGTAAATTTTCCATTTCAACAATGGGGTTTAGATTTCATAAGAGAAATTCATCCTCCTTCTAGTGGTCAACACAAATGGATTTTAACTGCCACTGATTTCTTCACTAAGTGGGTGGAGGCAATCCCCACAATGAGAGCAATTGAACAAATCATAATTAATTTCCTTTAGGAAAATATTCTTAGCATATTTGGATGCCCTAGGAAATTAATTACTGATAATGCTCATGTTTGTAAGTAAAAAAAGACGGTGAATTTTTGTGAATAAAATAATATTAGCTTGAAATAGTCCACACCATATTACCCAAAGGGAAATGGATTAGTAGAGTCTAGTAATAAAAATATTGTGAACAGTATCAAGAAAACGTTATTTGAAAAGAAAAGGAGTTGGGATACCAAATTAAAATTTTCTCTTTGGGATGATAGAGTAACTATAAAGATGTCAATTGGGACATCCCATTTTCAATTGGTATATGTAGTTGATGCTTTGTTTCCTGTTCAATTAGCTTCTCCAGTAATTAAATTCTTGTAGGAAAAAAAAGAAGAACTTGATGATATAAGAAGAAGAATGTTTCAGATAATCCAATTGCAACAAGAAAGAGAAACTATTGAAAATACAGCTCAGATGCAAAGGAAAAATGTGAAAGAGAGTTTTGATAAGAAAGTTAAAAAAGATGTTTTTGCAGTGGGTGACCTTGTTCTCAGATGGGATGCACAAAAGGATGAAAAAGGTAAGCATGGAAAGTTCGATAATTTGTGGATAGGGCCTTTTACAGTGATTAAGATTTTGGGAAATAATACTTTTGTTTTACAGAATTTGAGTGGTGAGGATATTGCAGGTCCAACGAATGGACGTTTTCTAAAATATTTCCACACATATTGAGTGGCAAAAGGTCATTGTACATATTCATTGTATATATCATTTTAGTTTCATGAATAAGACTCCATCCCAATAAGACAGAAGTTATGACTTTAGCAGATTTCAGAAGGCATAGGTCAAGATGTTCTTAAAGCCTCACAAGGAGAGCTTTATCCCTAGTCAGAGCCAGATGTTATCCCTATGGTTGTTTCTCATTTTTATCCTAGGGTTTTATATTTTTTATATTTTGCTTAAGGTTTTTATTTGAGTTCATAAACCTAGTTTTACCTTATTCTTTTCCTTGTACCCTTGTGTGTCATGATTTTTATTATGATTTCTTTTTAAAATCTCAAATCATTTATCGTTTAAAGTTATGGGCTTGTATTAGAGCAAGAGATTTTATGAAAATTAAGTATAAACTTGGTTATATAAACTGGCAGCATATCTTAGAAGGAAAACATTGCACCACTGCCAGTTGGTTTGATTCATGATATTGATTTAAATCTTAGTAATGGAATGAAAGTACATGGATATATTGAACACATGGAGAAGATTGTACACATGGCAAGAATGGTACTATGATTTAATGCATTGTCATTATTCTTTGAAGGAATGTCTAAATGATGTATGAACCTGTTGATCGTGGAAGGATTTGTGTTTTCACAAGTGTTTTGTATGAGTTCAAGGCATTTGACATTATTTAATATGATGGACATATGGTACCAGTGTTGACAGTGACATGATTAATATTATGTTAAACCTATTTAATGCTACTTTATCGAATTACACTAGGTTTGCATGGTTTGTATTATGAGAAATTTGCAGAATGCTGAAGGTAGCAATGGAGGAAGATGCATATATTATGGTGAAAAGAAGACCAGGAGGTTTGATCTATAGACTGGAACCGGATAATACACAGTGGATAATGCAATTTCTGAGATCAACTCAGTTAATGAGAAACGCGGGTTGGTTTCCCTTCTGTGAGAAATTGCAGGGTTATAATATACAGATAACTCAGGATTTCATTAAAAATTACAGAGATGGAGTGGTTGAGTTCAATAATTTGAGGGTTACAGTGGATGAAGAATCTATTGCAGAGGCAATAGGGGTTCCAACACAAGGAGAGAAGTGGTTCAAGCAACAAGATTTTCAAGGCAATTATGGCAAGTTCTTATTTCTAAGGTTTGAGAAACTGGACTGGAAAAATGGTATTCATGTAAGTAAAATCAAACCCAATTGGCAAATTCCATTGGAAATGGTTCAAAATTACATCACCTGTGAAGGTCGCTATGATAGAATCCTTAAGTGTCATTTGAGGTTGTTAATGCATCTTAATGGGAGTTTAAAACTTAATCTTCCATTTTATTTGTTAAAAATCCTGCAAAAGATGGTCACATGATTTCAAACCCATCCAGAACATACTGCATGTTCTATATATCACCAGGGTTTGATCAAGTTGCTGTTGATTTCAAAATTGAATAAAGAAGGACACAGTTGGGAGAGTTTTTTGTATGAATTAGGGTTTGAAGAGAAGGTCAAAGAAAAAGGAAAAAAAGGCAGCAAAAGATTTGAATCAGCAAATGGAAAAGAATGAACAAACTGAACACAGTGCGGAGGAGGATAAGGATTTCATAGAAGAGCCAAAGCAAATGAATAATTTTTTTCCAGAAAATTCAGCTACCAATGAAACATCAAGTAAGCAGTTAAAAGAAGATCATAAAAACCCTGATACATTAAGCATGGTTATAAAAAATGTAAATTCAAAGAAAGAAGAACGAATTCAAGTTTTTAATCCAGAAGGCATTAGTTTAAATCCTAGGACTAGGCTAAGAAGCAAGATGGGGGCAGAAATGGAATTATTACATAATTCTAGAGGCATAAATAAATATTATGGAGAGCTTGTGATTGTAAATGATTCCTTCAGTGAGGAAAATATACATGTATACAAGGAACAGTATTGTCTAGAAAATGAAAATTTCATTGATCTTTAGGGTATTTCAGGATGTATACCTTAAATGTTTTGCATGAATAAACAAGTATATTTTGAAAACTGTTCAGTCTCGAAATCTATATAGGAAGATGAATTTCTTATGAGTGAAAAGGAGGTTGAGATAGTTCCAGAGTTAAATCAAGTTAAAAAGTCTTTACAGACATATAAGGAATAGACCAAGTTTTTGCAAAATATCAATGAAAAATTGATGGCTGCAAATAAAAGGTTACGGCAAGACTTGGAGGAAAAAGAAACCAATTACCAAAAGCTATCCGGATGAAATACGAGCACATAAAGACCCAGAGCAAAGAAGCGCATAATCAAATGGAGAATAAGGATGCTGAATATGCCAGGTTGCAGACGAGATCCCAGGTTTTAAGTGATCTGACTGTTTTAGCAGAAGCTTCTAAGAGTCTTTAGATGATAAAGACTTAGGATGATAGTTAGTTTTGAAAGAAATCAGATTTTGACAGATGCCTATTGTTATTTAATTTTTATTGCACCTATATTAAGTTTGATTTTGAAGATCTAAGACTTTTCTATTTTTGAAGAGTTCGATCCATGAAAATAGGATCTGATGATTGTTTAAAAAACTTAGAAGTTTTTGTATATAAGAGCCAATAGTTAGATGTGGTAGGGGGTGGCAATTAGAGATGGGAATCCAGTTCTGAATATGAATTGTAAGACATAAATACTCTTTGCATCTTTAATACATAACTTAATTTGATATGATTATGATCGTGAGCTTATTTTGTTCTCTTTTATGAGTTGTATTTTTATTATGATTTTATCTTGTGTATGGTCATCTTAAAATCCATTGCAATATTCTTATGATAAAGTGCAGTTACTATTTAATACTTAGTGACATAACCAAGTTCATTTCGTAAATTCATGCTCGTAATCCCTTCTGTTATTGAATTTTGTATCTTACTTTATGTCATACATTTCTGTGATGGTTATTTTGATTTCTTGGTACCTTTTATTACATACTATCTTTGTTTTGATTTTATTTCATTATATTGAGTTATCTTTAAGATTTCTCTGAGCTTGAACCCCAGTAGTCTAGGTTCAACTTTAGGGATAACACACGGTTTTCTTCAGGCCCCTCAAATATGCAGTTGGGTTGCTTAAGTGTATACTATGGTTGTGTATTTTTTATAAACCCCACAATATTCCTAGTTTCCTTTGGCATTCCATCAATGTACAATGTTTCTCCTTTATTTTGATCTTTGTCTTTCAGTTCTAAATAATTTCCTGACAACCCATATCTACGCATAGTTCATGTATATTGGACCAGGCACATCCAATATTTATAGTTGTAAGAGGGTCCAACATAATCCATAAATTTTGTACATCTATTGAAACTGACCTTTATTCCATCCATGAAAAACAACCCCAATCCATGTAATGACGACGGTGAAATTCTATATATCCTCTCATTCACACAAAAATCCATGCTGAGTTGAGGAAGATCCCTAGGTACCCATTGTTTCATGAGATGTTTGTACCTTGAGGGCACCTCAATGTCTCCTATTGTCTCATCATCATAGGAACATGAAACCCATCATGTGAGAAAAAATTCCATTTGTTTATTGATTTTTCTTCTGATCTTCTGGCATATAGTTGATCTAGCCCTTATAGGCCTACTCGATGTCTCACTTTCCTCTAGCCTTCCTAAACTCCCCTCGCTCGAGGAAGACGGGTCTTACAATTACCTATTTGGTTCTACCTACACCATGGCCAGAAAAAACTTGGCAAATAAGAGCAAAATACCATCATGTTAAAAAAAACTCCAACCAATACCAATTTTAAGAAATAAAAGGATGCACAAGCTAAGATGGATAAATAAACAATATATTTAGTAAAACAAGACCATCAACTAGTCCCATCAACCAAATACTCACCAATTACATTTAATAGTTTGCAATCCATCATTCAACAACAACAAACATTGCCAAAATAGTATACTTACCAAGGATTGTTACATCAACAACCACAAAAATTCCTATAGACACTAAAACAAACCAACATCATTTTGATATTGCATACTCAAATTGTCCACACAGCATTACAAAAATTCATACAGTAACTAGCTCCACATTGAGAATACAACATTTTGGATTATGAAACTATCACCTCCAATGGAATACCCATCACCTAGATAAATCTCCTACCTTCTTAACTCCATCAACCTCAAATGATAATGTCACTCACATGCAAGAGTATTCCACATAAATAAAAAAGAGTATGCAAGGGAACCAAAAAAGAGTATTCCACATAAATAAAAAGGCTCTTAAAAGAGTTGTATCATGCCTTCCTCAATGATTTCTCCTTCTAAATTTTTGAGAAGGAGAGGAGGCCAACCTTCATATTCAGTGCTTCCTTGGATAAATGGTCTACACTCATATTGTGCTCCCCGTATACATTCCTAAAGTCATATAACCCATGAATTTAAGTCGTCGGTAGTGTAGCACAGATGTCGAATTTAATGGATATCCAGCGACAAATTTCACTACATAGATGTTGGAAATCCGATGAAGTCTCCTTCATAGAGGTCGAATAACCCACAAATTGATATCATTATCTTGAGGACTTATAAGAATGTCATCTTAGTGACATCAATCTGTTGAGAAACGGATTTGATAGACTTATAAGCATGACATCATAGTGATATCATTATCTTGAAGAATATCAATAATTCCCTAGTATAATAGTACATCACATAGCCTTGTAACACGAGATAGATATCAAGTGGTTCCATAGAAAATGCTTCAGCCAATTTATCTCAAAACAAAAACTATTCTTTTGACAAATTTGTAGGTGTAATTCTTTTAATTTATTTTGTTTTCTCACCAAAAATATTAAAGACCTAGTTTATGGATCTCAAGATATATAATAAAATCACTTGCTAAGATTTTGTAACATTTTTTCAGAAGAAAAATAGGTGTTCCTTGATATTCAATACTGAATCAATGGTAACTTGTACATAGTCATGAAAATAATTTTTTCCAGACGTGAGTGGAGATAAGTATCAAAATATTTCCCAAGGGGAGGGACAGAACCCACAATCCCAAGATGACAGAAGTAGCAATACCACATGGAGAACATAAGGAGCCCAAACAGATTGTCCAAGGAGGCATCGAGGGTGGAGAGAACACACCCCTGGGGGATCAAAACAAAATCGATATCCCCAACTAAAACAAGAAATATGCTAATGTATCCCATACTCGAAAGAACCAAAAAGGAGTATGCCACATAAATAAAAAAGTTCTTAAAAGAGTTGTATCATGCCTTCCTCAATGATTTATCCTTCTAAAAGTTCCGAGAAGGAGAGGAGGCCAACCTTCATATTCAGTGCTTCCTTGGATAAATGGTTTGCGCTCATATTTTGCTCCATGTAGACATGCCTGAAGTCATATAACCCACAAAATTAAGTCCTCGGTAGTGTAGCATATATGTTGGATTTAATGGATATCCGACGACAAATTTCACTACATAGATGTCAAAAATCCAACGAAGTATCCCTCATAGAGGTCAAATAACCCACAAATTGGTATCATTATCTTAAGGACTTATAAGCATGACTTAACACTGACACCACTTCCTACTGTCTGCTGACTTGGTATACTCAACTAATACATCAGCTTGGTGTAGTTATACTAATACTAAGTATTTGAAAGTTTAGTTATAGTATTGTTGGGTGTTAGTGCCAAGGTACTAGACTTTAGTTAGAGGTTGGTTTAGTCCTTAGTAATACTCTATTCCTAGACTTCAAAGTTTTGACATAAAACCATATCTCCCTTGGTAAAGGTTTAATCCAAGACCTTTTTGTTACACACCCTAACTACGTAACTATGGTACTACTGCATGTGCACCAATGATTGAGATTCCTTTCATCTAGGCTCTCTAACTAACGCTACCATACGTGTGGTGAAAAGTTCTTCATCAGGTATAGCATCATGTAGTGCAATGCTAAGTGATGGGACTAATACCTCTTAGGGAAACATAACTTTAGCTCTATATACCAATGAGTAGGTCATCATGGAGATATGTAATCTCAACTGAGTGGGCCATTTTAAATTATAATGAAAGTTTTGTAAGCCCATAATGTAGGATATAGATTGGTGTGCCAATGGTCACCTGAAGCATTAATGGTGTGTATAAGGATGGATACTAATGTAATATTTATGGCTTCAACCTACCCATTCTCTAGATATAGTAGGGTGTGGAAAAATTATGTTTGATGTTATACTTAGCTAGGAGTCTCGTTATATATGAGCTAGCTTCCATTGTCAGCAACTAAGGTATAATGAACTATCAAATGATATATAATTTGGTTTCTAATGAATTTCGCAATAACATGTCCTATGAAACAATTAAGGGGCATGGCCTTTACCCATTTGGTTCAATAGTTAATTATGATGATGATGAACTTGTGGCCATTATAAAGGTTACATGTATATTTCTTATGAGGCCTAAACCCCACAATAAGAATGGTAAAGGGGCTTTGATTGAGATTAAGTCACAGGATGATATATGGTACAAACTCATATAATGCTAGTATACTTTGCATTTGTTAACAATTTTTTTACATTTTTTTTAATAGTGGCTAGTAGTATCCCATGTACAAGATCTTAGTTAAGATGGTATGTGACCAAAAATGGCCCTCCATAATGTCCACTATGTGCTTCTTTCAATATAGAGTAAACCTTGGGATAGTTTATGTTGAAAAAGAGGAAACCATTAAAGATTTTATTTTTAATAAATAATGATAGCATTGTAGGAAGTCAAATGGGCATGTAAAATAGCCTTAGTTCATCCCAGTATTGCAACCAAATATTGTCAGCACATTGATCCTTATATTTGGTCTGTTTTAGCAGTGTTTGGAGAATGATAATGACACCTAACAGTCACAAATCATCCCTAATATAGATATGGCCAACACTGAGTTAATTTTGGACAAATGTGTGGAAAAAAAATGAGCAATGGAAATGAAACCTAAGCAGTGAATATAATGGTTTCATGTGTTATATTCTATTTATTACACCTATGTCAAATCAACATGAGATGAGGAAGGTTTTCATCACATGTGGGTTCCCAATGTCACTTGGATCAGACCATCCCAATTTGGAATCATTATCTATTGTTATACTATTAATATGTTCCATTTGGCATCCACATTTGAGAATTCTTAGAGGCATGCCATAACTGTTAAACCCTATTTTCACAAGGTTGATCTTCCCTTATAATATTGTGAGGTCACTTGCAGCCTTGAAGTGTGATCTGGATTGTTTCTTTGAGCATAAAAAGAGGTGATGATCATATTGTATGAGATATAATCCACCTTGTAGTAGTGATCAGACTCTCTTGAGCATGTAATATTGGCTATAGGGACACTATTCATTGACTTGGACACACTATATTCAAGATGACCGCCTTCTAAGAGAGTTCCATGAATATTTATCACAGTTAATTTAAGTCCTATACCAAGATATCTAACAATAACACTAGGACGAACAAAATTACAAATGGTTGGAATCCAAGCAAGTGGCTCATCAAAAACAACCAACCAGAAGTACTTCTTGTGAACAATAGCCCCAAAGACTTCAAATAACATTTTTTCAAACAATATCAAGTGGTCAAAATAGACTCCCGCACAATGATCATTGACAAAAGATATTCATCTACAAAATCATTCTTCACCATATCCTCACCCCTTGGAAAGGAAACACCTCTAAGATGACCCTACAAGTGAGTTGACACCAACATATAACTAGGGGCATCGATAGTCAACAAATCCACCACCTTATAGATCCTGACAAAAAAGGAAAAGTTGCCAGAGAGTCTGGTGACATGAAGACATATCTTTCAATACATCTACCTATTAATTAAAGGGAATCCTAACTTAAAAAATGTAGAGGGAGGTTCAGAATCCATTCCAAACTGGAATAATGCATAAGAATTTTGAGAAGGGATCGAATGTTCAGCGTGAAATCCCTTTGTGGAGCACGTCATCTCTACCATCGACTAGAGAAAATTCCACATTTAAAAAACCTTGTACAATGATAAATAATAGCACCCCCTATACAAAGGGATTTCAAGAGTTTATTATCTCAACAGATAGTGTAAGCGTATATGTGTTGAAAACATAATATTAAGGAATAGCATTTATATGCATATATAATAGGTCTTTTATTTAGCCAGGGTACTACTGATGTGATGTAATAAATAGCACATGATCTCTGATCATTAAACACTGAATTATGCACATGCCTTGTTCTTTTGATGACATGTCTACATAAGAAACACCTAATCAGTAGTTTGGGGCATGATGAAGAAGTTCTGGGTGAATTGATCAATCATGAAACCATCCCCAAAACTGAGTAATTATGGGCACATTTGGGGGGCTGTTAGGTACTTAACCAACCCTAAATAGCCCCAATTCTTAGTTCTAGGTGTGATTCATGAGCATAGTTTCATGTGCAGTAGCATTGTGGTTGGTTCTAAGCAAGTTTTGGGACCTTTCCACCCATATAACAGTAGTTGTCAAGATAAGTACCATATATGGTCATGTTCACAGACCTAGGTCAAGCATTCAAGGAAGTCAAATGGGTATGGAAAATAACCTTAATTCATCCCAGTATTGCAACCAAAGATTGTCAGCACATTGGGCCTTATATTTGGTCTGGTTTGGCAGTGTTTGGATAATGATAATGACACCTATTAGTCACAAATCATACCTAATATAGATCTTTCCAACACTGAGTGAATTTTGGAAAAATGTGTGGCCAAAAAATGAGCAATAAAAATTAAACCTAAGCAGTGAATATAATGGATTCCTATGTTGTATTCTATTGATTTCACATACGTCGAATGAACATGAGATGAGGAAGGTTTTCAGCACATGTGGGTTCCCATTGTCACTTGGATCAGACCATCCCAATTTGGAATCATTATCTACTGCTATTGATGCAAGAGCATCTACTCCATGAGGTGATTTGAAATGTAATTCAGACCTTAGGGTCTTGACCAATGCCCAAAAGGGGGTTCTTTGTAAAATATTTGTATAAATGTTAAAGTTTCTATATTAGGGTGTAGAAGTTTTCAATAGCTGAAGTGCCCATGTAAATAATGAATTATGTAACCAATTCCATAGATAATGAAATGGCTTGAAGAGATAAGGAGGCACTTAAAAAGAGGTGCTTGTTAATATGGATTTGTTGTGTGAATCACTAATGGGATAAGTTCAAAATGTCTATTTTTAGGAGCAATTTTATGGTTAGTAGGAAACAGTCAGTAATTTCAGGAAGTTAGTTAGTGTAAAAGCTAGAGGCTTAATTTATTAGAAGATACAATGTAAGCCTACGGGCATGAGAGGATAGGAGGGAGGAAGATGGCCAAACATAGGGTATGAGGCCATAGTGGACGAGTAGGAATTTCAGAAGTTAAGCAAGGGTCTTTGAAGTTTGTACAATTTTAATTAATGGATGAAAAGAAATATTCATCAATTGCTATGTGCTCTTATATAGTCTGTGGGTGAAAACATGAAGTTGGGAAACTCTTTTGCTTGTTTTTTGACAAAACAAACTGCAAAATTTCATGTTTTTCAACTTCAACCCCTTCAAATCGATATCTCCCTTACGAATTTCACCTTTAAGTAAACACACAAGTTTTAGAGAATTAAATTAGATATGTACTCATTTTTTTTAAATTATCAAGATATAGTGGGGCGAATTTGACATCCACCAATGACATATACTTTAAAATTTTAAGTATGAATCATGAGTGACCTGTGTGCACCACATTTTTATTAGAGATAGTTATTCATTTTAGGGAAACAAAATCTATACTCATAATCTACACATATCGAACTTGTTAATGGACTATATTTTGAGGTTTTTTCAGACTTGATAACTATTTTTTATCATTTATCAAAAGAACATAAGTTCAGAAAATGGTACATTATTGACACATGTTGGTGAGATTCAATTTTATTTTTAGTGTGACTCTTATTGGAAAAACTAAAAGTACCCTTTTGAATATGACACGACAATTATGATCTCTATGAATATTTCAAATTTTTTGGTGTTGTCTTTGTTATGATATTGAATTTTCATTTTGGGTGATTTTCAAAGTAATAAAATTCTTAAGAGATAAGGTTTAGAAAAAAATTATTAATAAATAGAAATTCAAATTGAAATGAAAGAATTATTATATCATTAGAAACTAGATTCAAAGATGAATCCATTGCTACCAATTTGACAAATAATATTTAAAATTTGCAAGGGTTTGGGCTTGTTGAATTTGTAGGTTCCAGAAAGATGCCAGATATTTTCGCAAGTTTTGTTGACCATGAACTCTCGACCGAAAAAATATTTTACAAACTCTCAGCCGAGATTTTAGTTCAAACTCTCATCCAAGAGTTTTTTTTAAAATACAGCGCGGTGATTGGTTCAAACTCTCAGCCTAGAGTTTTATTAAACTCTCGGCCGAGAGTTTGAACTCTCAAACTCTTGGCCTAGAGTTTGAGGTTGAATTTTTTCACGTGTTCATATGCATGCCCTCTTTTATTTCACTTTATTGTCATAAAATTGTTTCCCAACTTCACGTTTTCACCCCTGTGTGAACGTATTTGAGCTTTGATGAATGTTAGTTTTTGTAGAATAATTTAGTTGTGCATAAACCCTAATGAGAAGACAACCTATTTAGGTGAAATACTATGAGTACATGCGTATCTAATTTGAATGAAAGTTAGATAAATTATAAACTGTGTAATTCATGTGGTGAACACGATTTGTGATTTGGGAGATCTGTGAAGCTTTGATAAAGGGAGATTGGTGAAATTGTGTTGTGAGCCTGTCAATACTGTGTATTTGGAAATAACACTTTATCCAAGTAGTTATTGGATACTAAATCTGTGTGACTAGTATCCAAGTCTGCGTGTAAAGCAATCAGAGGCATTATACGCTTCTCTAATTGAAAAATGGAACAACGTAATCACCTGCAGACTATGCATTTGGAGTATGGTAAGGATTATTATTTATTAAAAGTTTTATTTTAATTATAATCATGCGATTTCTTGAAGGAATGTGGAAAGACTCAGATTTATAGACAGAGTCGACATGAATGAGACTGTAATGGTGAATTCAATAGATTGGACGGTGATCGAATGCTTGAAGGAAATTTGATGGGTTTGAGTGCGGTTTGTAAATGCGCCCACCGTCTGTATTTTGGATTGAAGATGATGGGAATTGAAGATTCCGTTGGAAGGAGATGAGGCTAGTGGGAAAATCAGGTTAGCATAGTAACCTGTTAGTGCTAATAGATAGGTTATGCCAACTCATGCGTTTGCCATGGTTCTCGAACAAGACCGAATAGGCCGTACTATGGAAGGACCATTATGACTAGAGTGGAGGTCATTATGGAGGAAATAAAATTGAACAGGGGGTTATAAAGGGTGTTCATTTCAGGATGGTTGACTAAATGGGCGTTCGAAGCAAGTTGTGCCACTATTTCATTGAGGCAACTCGGGAACAATCTTCTTAACTCAACTACTTTCAGGTTGGGATAGTAACCTGTTAGTGTATTGAGAATACAGTTGTGTGGGTAATGAAGATATTTGAACAACATAACCTAAGTGATGGTGCACACCAATTTTCCCATGAAACGCTTGAGCAAGTAGATAAGCTTCAAATAATTGAAGATATAGAGAAGGGGTACTGAAGATCCCTGCAATAACTATACTATTGAGATGTTCCATTTTCCCAAAACTGCTAGCTACATCACTCCCACACTCATAGCTGTAATTTCTAAAATGGAGTGGAAAAAAGGGATAGAAATTTGTAGTTACCGAAGACATATTTCCAGTCAATTTAGCACCAGTCACAATGAAGTCATGAAACTAGTCACAGTGGGTCAATCAAAAACCCGTGAAGAGAAGATTGCAGTCAAATTCGTGCAGTCAACTCCGTGAAGGAATAATGCTGAAGAAACCGACAGAGAAAGGAAGTGAAGGAACCGACTCTACGAGGGAACTCAACTCGTGAAGGAACCGACTCTGTGAGGGAACTTAGGAAGTGAAAAATGCAATGCATGGGAGGGGACTTAGATGGCCGAGGTAAGTGAAAAATCAATGTACATGTCTATTTTCATTTTTATATGTTTTTTTTGGTTTATTTATTTATTTTTTATGTATTGTTTTATTTGTTTATAATTAGTTTAAATGTGTATTTTTATATGTTTTGTTTTATTGTTTATTTATTTATTTTTTTGTATGTTATTTTTGTATTATTTTTTTTGTATTGTTTTATTTGTTTATTTCATATTTATGTTTATTTAATTATTTATTTGTCCATACACTATTCAAATATTTAGAGACTATATTTTAACATTGTAGAGAGTCTTCTATTGAACCACATTAAAGTGTTGAGTTATGATTGTGATTCTATAGTGTATTCATACTTTAATTAATGCGAATGAGTAAATATATTCTCTTGTGATTGTGTGATCTATTTTGTCTTTTATGGGTAAGGTAAGTTATTAAGAATTCAAGATGTAGGTTGTATCTTTGTTCTAATCTTTATGTGTAGCAATCTACTATATTACATTTCTAGATTTGTTGGAGAATCAAGATCATTGTTCCCCTCGCTATGCCACTTGGTATCACAATATGATTGAAACTTGAGTAGAAAACTAAGTGAGAAAAAAGGATAAAAGAAGATAAAAATGTTGTTCTAAGTTGAAGAAATGGCATGGAGATACTAAAGGAGAGCGACAAATAGACAATTGCAAGGAACATGAAGAATATATGAAGAGTTAGAGAACAACTAGTTGTTATAACACTAATTTCCACTTTAGTGACCCTAATGGAACCCTAATGATCCTAATGGCATCTGGGTGAATCTAATGGAATCAGAGAACCTTTGATGGCATCCATATTTCCCTAATTGACCTCCAAATGTCCCTAATTATATATGAATAGTCCTTAATGTCATATGAATAGTCCTTAATAACTACTATAGGCCTTAAATCAGATATATGAGTCCTTCATAATTAATGGTCCCTCCTCAATATTATGATGATTATGATGATGATGATGATGATGATGACGATGGTGATGATGATGATTATGATGTTGTTAGTTATGACGACAATGATGATGATGATGATGGTGATCACTATGTTGATGTCATATGCAATAATGAAGATCATGATGATAATGATGATGATGATGATGTTGATTACGATGATGATGATGAAGATGATGATGATGATGACGATGATTATGATATTGTTAGTTATGACAACGATGACAATAATGATGAAGATGATGATGATGATGATGAAGATGGTGATCATGATGTTGATTTTGTATGAAATGATGAAGATCATGATGACAACGATGATGATGATGATGATGACAATCATTATGATGATGTTAGTTATGATTATGATGACAATGATGATGATGATGATGTTTGAGTCTGGAAACCTTCCCATAATGTCCATGCACGCGTTAGTCATATTTTTTGAAAATGAAGATGACAATGATGATGACGATGATTATGATGATGTTAGTCATGATCATGACCATGCCAAATTTCAGAACAAGATCGAATTGCTAGAGTTAGTCGTGTTTGATTCTAGAAACCCTCCTACACTGCCAATGAATGCATCAGGTCTAACCATGCCAAATTTCAGTCCAAGCCAAATTTACAGGTACCAATAAAATTCAATATTTATATCGCAATATTCAATCATATATATAGAGTAGAGAAATTACTGCATACCTCGTACACTTCAATAGAATTCATAATCTTCTTCATCCAAGTCATCATCCATATCATCATATCTAGAGTCAACATTGTAAGGATTGGCCATATCATCATCGCCATCTAAGTCAATTACGATCATCATGGCATCGTCGATATCATCTTCATGGACATTTTCTGCTACATCATCCGATTCAACTAATTATTTGACGTCTTCTTCTGGAACATGATGATCTAACTCATGTTGATCATGATCTTCATCATCGTCTTCTTCTTCCAGACCCTCTTCATTACCTTCCTCTAGGTTATAATTTACTGGCCTTCCCCTTGGATCGTGTCTCATAACAAATGACCAACCCTCTTTACCAAGAACCTCATAGTAAAATACCTTTTCACATTATCTTGGAAGAACATAGGGCTCTGTTACTGGCTCAAACAACCTTGTATTTACCATGGTAAATCTATTATCAAGTTCAATAATAGTTCTATCGGGATCACGTTGATTCAATCGTAACCTGTAATATTTGACAACGAACAAAACTACCTTGAAGGAGTTAAAGTCACACTAAATAATATCTTCCATATACCCATCGTATCAATTTTCTGAGAGTTCTGGATGTCTATCACTTCTAGAGGAAACATTGGTCACCTCAAAGACCACAGATATCCCACAATATGATGTTTTATTTGTTTCATCCAAATTTTTGATGCGATGTCTACATCAATTGCACACCATAGCCTTATGGTGTTTTACCTACAACAATCCATACACGAAAATGATTACATAATGATTAAATGCATGTTTATGCCATACATGGAAAAAATCAACGTGTACATCAATATGTAATTTTCACAAAAAAAAATTAAAGTGGTTGATTAATATGCTTTCCCTTTGTGTAAGATTGGTATCTCCATTGCGATGTGCTACTTTAACCAATGAAGCCACACATTCCTGTGATATTCCATGACCAGATTGTTCGCATCGTTCAATCCAAACCTTCATCTAGTCAACATTGTTTGTGATGTATAAAGGAATTGCATCCCACTCTCGACCAGGGATAATTTTAAGGGCGAATTTTAGCCCAGTGGGCTATTTTTCCATGTTTTTCTCCCAAAAAAGATTCACCATTTTGCATTTTTTGAAGCCCTGTTTCGCCCAATTTTGATGGGGTAAACATTTTTCACCCTAAAAATCGCCAAATTATTATATAAACGATATAAAACCCTTGAAATTAAAATATTTTTTGAAAAATATCGCCAATCATTTTATAGTTGGCATTTTAAGAATTGGTAATATTTGCCAACATTTATACACTTTTAAATAAGTATGGTTCCTTAAAATCATCCCTGCTCTGACCAACTGCTTAATGACAATAAAAAATAAAATTCAAGACAAATGTAAATTATCTTAACAAAGTATACGCTCTTAATTGATGCAATATATTGAATATATAAATAGAATATGTATGATATATATACATAAAAGTCAACAATCAAATGTATTATATTAATTAATATCCACTAGATAATAATTACCTTTCATCTTTCTCAGTCTACCTTTCCCCTTCAGGTACTCCCCTTCAAAATTGTTATTGGAATCCGGATCACAAATGCGATGTAAATTGAGCTTTGACGCTAAATTAGGAAGATATTCACTAATATACAACATGGTTTCATATACCGTATATCCCTCCATCATAGAACCCTTAGCACGTTCTCGTTGTCTAACCAAACCCTTCATAAATTTCAAGTGCCTCTCAACCATCCACCTAGACCTTAAGTGCACAGGTCCACATAATCAATGTCCTTGACTTGGTGTATGAGGTAGTGTTTCTGTGCATTGAAAAATGTCGAAGGTAGATTTTTCTGCATTTCACAAATGAGACAAGGAATTTCTCTCCTTTAATACTTTATATCTTCTTTATGGATTTGTTTAGATGACAACCATCTACAAGTGACGCAAACCAATAACGATATTTAACAAAAAAAAAATTAATTACATAACATGAATTGGTGCACAAAAACAAATATAAGTTCTATGATGAATTAAAGAAACACTCAAAATGTGCAAAAAATTGCTAGTTGCCTCATGTATTTCCCAAGATTATATAAGACTTGTTTGACATTGTTGTCAAAGTTGTCTGGGAGAAAGAGAGGTAGAACATACTGTAACAATATACAAACCACATCATTTTTAAAACAAAGAGTAGACAAACAAAATAACAACAATATGCACTGGATTAAAAAAAAACAATAATACCATAATAATTACCTTCATGAAGACATGCCAATCATGTTTTTTCACCCCCACAAAATCACCTTTCTTTGTTGTGATATTCTTCATGTTCGCACAAAATTCAGTGGGAAATTTAATTTTCGCATGACTTCTTTTACAACATTACTTTTCTACTCCGTTAACATCCATGGAAGTGAGTTTATATTAATTTGGTCTCTCTTTCTATGAAATTGAATGACGTCTTTCATTGCATGGTTGCCTTCTTGAATGTCTTTGCAAATTTGACAATTTTTTCTTTGTCGCTCCTTATATCCAATATTCGCCATAATGTTTCAGTCACATTATTTCTGATATGCATTGTATCAAACATATGAGCAATTTTTAGGTGCTCATAGTAGGGAAACGTGATGAATTGTTTAGGATAACTTTTCATTCCTAGTGGAATCCCATTAATGCCTTAATGATCACGATGGACATCATGAATCGTAGTCTATAAATAAATTACATAAATTAATGGCCACTATAGTAAACAACACACAATAAAATAAAATACATAACTGTTCATATACGATGATCCATACGTACTAGCTTGATGATTTCTATTATATTGCAACTTCCATAGGTGAGGTATCATTCTCTGTGGTTTTAATGTGGTCTCTTGCTTCTTATTGAATTTTTTTTCAGTTGTTCGATTCCTGTGATTCTTAGAGAGGAAGTGCCTATACTCATCAAACACCTCCTTTCTTAAGATTTTTGAGTGACGAGATTTGATCTTAGGACCACAAACTCAATATGCAAATTTTCCCTTAGTCTGAAGACCTACATAAAGATATGGAATATCTATGTCAATTATAATTATATGTAAAATGAATGGAATTTTTATAAAAACACGTGTGCATAGTACTATATTAACTATTTCATAAAATTAAATGCAATTAAAGTGGAACTTAAAAATACAAACCACAAAAATGGGTTAAGCTTGGGGAATCATGTATTGTCCATAGAAGCATTGCATGGAATTGAAATCTCCTTTGTCGTATTGGTCTAGATATGTCATACATACTAATGCTATTCCACAACTTTAGTAGCTCGTCTATAAGAGGCTCAATATATACACTCATATGTTTAACTTGGTACTTGCTTGATCGATTTGAGCATATAAAACATATAATTATGGTCAGTACAATTTAGATCTATAAACCATGCACAAGAGAAAAATAAAAAATATATATATGACATTAGGAAACAAAATACGACAAATGAGATGCCATAGCTACATTAAAAATAAAACAGCTGTAGACACAATATAACTGGAATAATCATCGACAACATTATGTGCTCCCTGTTTATTGACAACCACGGAGGAATGTTATTGTTGATAACAAAAATAGGCCACACCATGTAAACGGATATCATCTCTGCAAATGGATTAACACCATCTATCGCTAAAGGAATCCTAAGATTACGAGGTTCTTCTTTATAGTGGGGCCGCTTTTCCTCCATATCTCTAAATGCACAACCATATGCAGGCATTCAAATAACATCATCTTGACTTATGTTCCTTGCATGGTAATCCATAAATTGCATTATGTTTTTTCACCTGAACAGTCGTTGCAAATGTGGAATAATGGGAATATAACGAAGAACCTTGTGAGGCACCTTTTGTTGTCATCAGGGTATGAATGAGTTGCTTCATAATGCATTCCAATTTCTTTCATGATGGCAAATAAAATCTCGATGTGTGCGAGGTAAGTATTTGATGGTGGTAACAAAAATTAAGCTATCAAGCTACATCAAATTAAAATAAAAATCAAGATAATATAATATATAAATAATATTAACGAAACACATTTCATCCATATTAATTTGAATTGTGAATTAAAAATACAATTATTAGAGGAACAAAGATAACCTTTATCACAATCATATATATGTGATGGATTATTTTACATACCTTAACATCCGTGTGATTGATATGTTTGAAAGACCATTCATAAGCTTCAAGCTCATTATCAACAATATAGCAAAGAGAAGATTTGTGTTGGAGCCTTCATAAAGGGGTTTGTATTCCTTCTCAAGAAGAGGTATATCGTGAACATCATCAAAGTCATCAATATTTTCATGATCATCGTCATCATCATCATCCATTCTAACATTAAATGAATCATGGATCAATGTGTTTGTACCATGATCTTCAACTATGTTACCAGTATGATCATCTTCTTCAATAGGATCATTAACTTGTTCTCCATTAATCATAGCTCCATGTTCTTCCGGTACTTGTTTTGAAAGCACTTCCTCTAGACGATATGACGTAGGATGTCTTTTCTTTATAATTACATGAATACATCTTAATATAGGCAATATTAAAATAATACATACATCTACCAAAGAAAAAAATAAAAATAAAAATTATAATGCTAAACTTACAAATGGACGATATTCATTCCCCCCCCCTCAGCCTGTCAATGTTCCCTACAATGTTTTGTGGTTGTTGCGATTAATATTCTTCTTCTCTTAAAATCCCTACATTGACTACATGGACAATAACATTTCCCATCACCCCTTCTTTTCGCTACATCCCATAGTCTAGCAAGCAATTGTCGATTTTGTTCATTTGGATCAGGAATATTGATATTTGACATTTTGTCACAAAAAGCTTGAATAAAGACTATCGAGAATCTTAAAAAATCAATTCCACACATCACTATTTTTGTAAACGGTAGTTTGTCGAAGAATAAAATAATTTCTGCAAACCATCTCTCGAAGAATAAAATGATATCCACAAACAATCCATCGAAAATATCATAATTCCGTAAACCGTCCGTCGAGGAATAAAAAAATTCCTCAAACCGTTCGTCAAGGAATAAAATAATTTCCGCAAACTCTCTATCGCTTCTATAGAAAACATGTCAGAATGTTTCTAGAATTTATATATTTTCAAATTTAACATTCGTCGGATAACTGACAATATTGAACCTATTTACTGTTGCAAGAAAAAAAACCGTGAACGTCGCAAATCTGACAAAGTTTGAAGTTTAGGGTCGAATATTCAACGATATTGGAGGTCGAAAATTCAAAGAAGATAGTGGTCGAAAATCCGACAAAGTGCAAAAGTTAGGGATCGAAAATCCGATGAAATGTGAAGGTCAAAAATCCGATGAAGCTTTGTGTCAAAATCCGACTAAATCCGTAATTTGAAAGTTAAATATGACAAAACATTAGATTTCATCGGATTTTGTTGAATTTTGTCGTCGGATTTTGGGTTCAAATCTTGTTGTGAATCCAGTTGGTTGTAGTAGCCAATTTTAACAAGTCTGTTAGAATGCAATTGATACATAGACTTTGACATTTGAAATCAGGCTATTTTGCTTCCTTGGTCAATGCTCAAGATTGTTTTCCCATAACCACCTTAGAAAGATACAATTCATAATGTATTTGGCAATTGAATGTTTTTGTGATTAGACCAAGACTGTGCATCCGATCTATTAATGTGATATTAACCACCGATTTCTTGCCACTTATATTTATGACAATTTTGAATTTTTCAATCTAGTCTCATTCTCTTCCTGCATTTTATTAATAGTATATCATATATAACCACAGTTACAGGAGCTGGGAATGTTTGAGGATTTTTTGATAAATATATAGGAAAAACAATAATCTTGGACTTTTATTGAAAATTCAAGATTTTCCTTATTTTTGTAGGTGGGGATACTTGGACATGTAACTAATTTCTATGATAGGAGCTTAAAGTCTAGTTCACTTGATAGAAATATTGATAGGAAAAAACTTATGATTGCATTCGATGTCAATTAGTCTAGGAGAAGCATGCAATGCTTTTTCTTATTTTGGAAAATATAAAAATATTTTCATTTTCTTTCCAATTTACCTGGATTCTACATTTCTCTTGCATGGATTCAGGTGTGTGGGATTCATGATGGCTAAAATGGTGTTGAGGGAGCTTATGGATCCCTCCATATTCATGAAGTTCAAGTCCTTAACAACGGTGTGCATCAATCAACCCTTGAAGAATATATCTTTTGAAAAAGTTATTGTGTTTATAAATTGGTATTTCATGTCTTCTCTGTCTTGTATTTTTGAAATATTGGAAATATGAATTCAGGAAAACAATCCTTCATGCTTGCGTGAGTTTTTGTTACCAACAATTTACAAGAATTCTCCAGCTGGAAGTATAGGCGTAAAGATATATATTCATCTTAATACCCTTTAATATTTTTTTCCTGGTCGTTATAAAAGCATTTTTGTGAATCTATGCTTAGCTGAAATATATGTTAAGTGTTTTTTCAATTTGATATGAAACTTCCTTGCCTCTATTAGACGAGGACTTTTTATCCACCACACTTTTGTTCCAAACTATTTATCCAGTCTGTATTCATTAGGATATAAGTATATTTGACGTGATTTTAAATATTTTTGGATTTATGGAGTGCAATATGATCAAACTATAGTAGATTTTATTGTGAATTCGTGCTGACTTTTATAATCTATATATGATTTATGAAGTACATGAATAAGCTTGGTACTTATGCAAGTATTGTAAAGACTTCAAGGATACTAGCTTAATGGAAGAGAACCTGCCTTACAGGCAGAAGATTGGTGGTTCGATTCCTCCATACTCTATTTATAAAAATCAGTGAATATTTGCATATAAAATGACTAAATTAGTGAGCAAAAAATGAGAGATAAGTGACCAACAAATGGAAGATAAGCGATCAAACAAATGACCAAAATTCACATATAAATGACCAAATGAGAGTTTTGGTGGCTAATTTTTTGTCTCTTATCACCAAACATATGACTAGATTAATGACCAAATTAATGACTAGATTAATGACCAAACATATGACCAGATTAATGACCAAATATGCAACCAAATTAATGACCAACCGACTAGCTATAAATGACCAAACTATATATGACCACATTTTTTGTCGCGTGATAAGAGACAGAAAATTAGCCACCAATGATCGCCAAGTCAAAAGTGGTCATTTATAGGAGAATTTTGGTCGTTTATTTGGTAACTTATCTCTCATTATGTACTAGTGTGTGACACAATGAAATGTCATCTTCATATTTTAGACATAACGTTTGATTATGACCTCCATTTTGATCATTCTTTATACCATTGGAAAGGTATCAACAAGTCCTATAACTTTGTAGTTATAATTATTCTTATATTACCTGCTATATGGTTCAAAAATTGCAAAACAATAGAGGATGATATTATCAATGGCAAAAATGAACGATTTGAATTAAACCTTTAAATGGTTCACATAAATGAAAATTATAATGAAAGGAACATGGTTCAATATTATGTGGTCACATGAGACAACACTTTATATGCACACATAACCAAGGGACACACCTTCACCTTAGTTATTAAATCTAAATTTTACATTTAATATATTTCATGAAAATTCCAAAAAGGGGAGACGAATAGCTAGGAAAATACAAAAGGGAAACTCAAGGGTTTGGAAGAGAAAACAATTTAATGGTTACTAAAAGAAAGAGTTCAAATTCTAAAGGAGAAAGGTTAATAAGAGGAGATCAAATGAGAATGGTACTTTGGCTCTCTAATTTTATATGCACTACTATTGAAATGTTAATGAGGAGAAGCTAACTTTTGGCTAAGTCATTTTATGGGAATCTCTAATTATTTTGTGTATCTGTTGTGGACTGTTTTGTTGCATTTGTTGAGCATCAAAATTGTGTAAGAATGTATCTCACACCATGGATTATTCTTATGTGTAGTTCCATTCTTTATTTTCCTAGTAATGTTTGTCTAAATTTATGAGTGCATGACTATAAATGATTGTTTAATGCTTGAATATTCTAGAATTTACCACCATTTTCCCATATTCTTGTCTTTATTCTCAACAAACTAATTCATGGGTTATTGACAAGAGCATGTATGGATATGTGTTTACTTCTTGTGGCTACCATCATGTCTAGACACATGCATTTTTCATTTTAGATTAGCTACATTTCATTCTTTAGTTTAGAAAACCATGGACAGTGGAGCAGGTCATAACTAGTAGAACCCAAATCATCAATGGTTGTCGAGCCAGATCTTGATGGGTTCCCTTTTTAAAATGATGCTTAGTCTAATTGGGAATCTTCACTAAGGGTAACCCCTATTGTTGGCCAGGGTCATTTCAACACGTTAGCACAACCCTATTCTATTGTGACAATTTTCAATATGCAAATAAGTAAATTCCACTACACATCAAGGATCAATAATTTCAAGCATCCTATTTCTACTACTTGGGTCTTGAAGGAATCGACATAGGATGTCATAGGCTTAAGATCTTATTAATCCTAACTACATTTTAAAAGGTAGGAGATGGGATATTGATTATTTCACTTACACACCACTTTTACCACACAAACACAACTTCGAGGTTGAGCCTATGCTATAATGTTACCACTGTATAAGAGTCTTCTCATGTCTTACCAACCTTCTCATTGCACTTCAAGATAAATTCTCCAATCACACTTCTTAAAAGTAATTATATGTTTACGATGTATAATCCTAATGGTGCTACTATTACTAGTTCTTGTGCTACTGATGCAATTGGATGCTTGATCATTTTGAGTAGTGAAGTTGAAGCGCATGGACCTACTACTAGTTTTTTCAATTATCAATACGAGAACATTCACATTGTGTATTTATTTCTATTTTTCCTTTGTCAAAAAATATTATATGTATCCATAAGTTCTTTTGATTTGAGCAATGTGCCACTTACAATAGCAATTTTTATAGAAAAAAATCCTATAGCCATAATCTTTAGTCTTGAAATTGACAATCTAAACTTAGAATTTGTTGCAATAATTAAAATTAAAAGTATGTGTTTATCAATTGAGCCCCTGGCACCAAATATTAATGTTAAATGAAATAATCAAAAGATGACATGAAAAATGTATTCTTTGTAAATATACAAATGAGATCCTATCACAAATATTATGAGGATGATTGCTAATTATAGGCTTATTTCCTTGCCAACCTATCGGTTTCAAGTTGAAACAGAGCGACAAGAAGGTCTATTTGTAGGATTTAGAGTGCATGTTATCCATTTTATAATAATGTCTTGTTTTTTAAGGTTAAATTTACCGTTTATTGGACTTATTGGTCAATATAAATCCTTAATGCTTATCTTTTTCCGTCCTTTTCCATCTACAAATGACAATTTAATCTCATCATACTTGTCTAGGTATTATACTTTTTAATTGTAGTTTCCAATGAGTTTCTCCATACAACCTTGTTGTATCCATGTTTTCTTCTTGAAGAATCCAACAAATTTATCCATCCATGTCCCTTCTTCACCTCCTTCGCTTTCACTTGCTAGACCTTGACCAATAGGTAAATTACATTTCATTAGGATCCACAAGATGTAATTTGATTCCTATATTTGTTTTGCACTTGCCATTTTCCACCAATAAGATTAAGTTCCTAGATGGTATGATTTTAGTTGCTACATTTTACTTGCAAGATTAAGCATAATTTCATCATTTAGATGATGTCTTTAAATTCGTGATTTTACCTACCATCCCAATATGTTGTTAATAGAGAACTATACTTGTAAGAAATCTAGCTTTCTATACAATTCAAGATCTTAATCTCAATAGTGGGTACTCTTAGACAACAATTTCAATCATGGCATGATTTACTTAATTGTGTTTCCTTATTTGTAATAACTAATTATCTAGTGTAGAAGGAAATAAATGATAGAAGTTAATATTTTAAATACTAAACCAAAGTATCAGGAATTAATCAACACCACAAATTTTATTTTGATTAAGATTTAACTATTTTCTTCAAGTTATCCTGACTAATTTTCATGATGTTGCTTCAATGCCCACGAGCATCTATAGCCCCTATGAAGTCACCTTGAAATAAAAGACCTTGATTTGTAACCAACAAGAATCCATAGCCCCAGTGGAGATATTTGCATTTCCCCAATAAGAATTTGTTATCTACATTGCCATTCATATTTTATATATCCTATTATTAATGGGGAGGTAGTGACCCATATCCAAGCAAACATGGATGATATCTCTTTTCAAGAATTTTGACTCAACAAGCGAATACTAAATATTCCCCTTATATAGATTTTGCTATGGGTACAAATTATTAATCTATCACAGTAATCTAGGGACTAAAACACAGTCTCATAAGAGATTTCAGACAATTAATCATGAAAATGGCATAATGGTGCTGCAATAGGAGTAGTAGCTCTGTATAATCAATAAATAATGAGTAATACAATACAATGATCATGCAATATGCATGAATGTCAAAGAAATTCGAATTGAATGGATGTGTGTAGCTTAACTGAATGCCAGCCACAATCGGCACACATAGTTAACCATTGAACTAATCAATAACTGACTCTCACACTAAGTCCTAACTGAATTAGAGTGCAATAGATGAGTGAGTCTAACTGAATGTGACTCATCACATGTAACTGCATGTCCAACTGAAGGAGATAGCGCATCCATAACTCTAAGTAGCTTCGATGGAGTTAACTGAAGTGACACATGTCATCAAAAGTGGTTGTAGGTGCTTGTGTTAGCTCCAGTTCATAAATAGCGATTAAAAATAATCAAATAATGAATGGAGGTGACTTCACCACTTAGCTTAAATGATTGTAACAATCAGTTGGCAATTAGGTGCATTTATGACACTCAGATCACCTCAGAAATGCTCTTTGTTTGAAGGAAGAAGCCCACTTAGCCTCCCCGAATGAAGGAGAAGGCTTAGTTGGCCTCCTTGACTGAAGGAGGTCGTGGGTGTGCTCATGTTGATGTCATAGTGTGCTCATCTAATGCCAAGAAAGTTAATTAAACTTAGGATAGTGGGTAAATATGCCAAAATTGACCAAATAAGTGTGCATGTTGGGTAAATGACTCCAACACCCCCCCTTAAGCTATAATCAAGAGGAGTAAAAATAAAATGCATGAAATGCTAGGGCCTTGACAACAAAGGCCATAGGTCACCCTGTACAATAATGTAACTCAAACATTGCTAAAAAATAAATCTAAGTGAGGAAAGAGGGAAAACCTAGTGGGAACCCCCCCCCTCAAGCTGAACATTGGAGAAGTAATCTGATCACCCTAATGAACTCACCCCCAACAGTGAACAGAGGTAAGTGAAATTATTCTCTAAAAATTTCTTGGTGAAGATGTCTGCAATCTTCTCATCAGTAGGGAAGTATTGCAGAATGATGGTCTTGTCATGCACTAATTCCCTGATATAGTGCATGTGTATCTCTACATGCTTGGTCCTCTGCCTGGTAACTGGATATGTGGATATCTTAATAGCACTTTGATTGTCCCAAAAGAGGACAATGGACAAAGTACTACCAAGATCAAACACTGAAAGAATGCCTTGCAACAAAACAGCTTGGATGCAAGCATTCACCGCTCCTCGGTACTTGGCCTTTGCTGAAGACAATGCTATGGTGGCCTACGTTTTGCTAGACCAGCAAATGGGGCCACCACCAAACATGAATACATATCCGAAAGTAGACTTTCGATCAATAGAATCACCCACCCAATCGGAATCTGTGTAACCAACCAGCTCTAGCTCGGAGCCTGTACTCTAATCTTTTTAATACCATCATTTATGTTATAATACATTACAATGATAGAACCATCACCTACTGTAGACTTACTAGATCTTTTTTTCTAGGTGAGCATAGATGTAGAATTCAAAATAGGGGCAAAGGTGGAAGGTCTTTTACTCATAATATTATAATCACTCTTCATAGTATTTGTAGAATGTACCTCTTCCAATAATTCATCATGTTCATCCTCACTAATTCCATGTTTCAAATTCCAAACAACCATTGTTGTTTCTTCATGTTGTTCACTTTCCTACTTTATATCACCATTAGTAGCTTCGAGATTATAAATTTCAAGTTGCATACATTCATTAAGAAAGAGATTAGCCATGTTTAACCCTTGTGGGCAAGTTCTTTCTCAATGATTATATTCACATGCTATACAATGATTCTCCTTGGTTATTTCATTAAGATTTAAATTTAAGATAGAAGAAGTTTCTAAAGGCCTTGGTGGCACAATAGATTTTCTAAATTAATTTTTAAATAGCATAGGATTTCATGATCCTTCACCCACGTTCTTCTTTAAAAATGTAATCTCATTGGATAACTTCTTGGCAATACGTTGCAAACTTTCCAGATCTCTAGTATCCTTCTCTTTTACATCTAGGGGATTTCGCAACAATTTTAAATGTGACATGAAGACTTTTCATGGAAGATAATTAATTTTTCTCTTGTACTCCAAGGTTTACCTTAATTTTATGAATCTAAAAAATTCAAGGTGATCATATTAGAGCCAAGACCCATTTGATTCAAAATGCAAGTTGATGCAATGAATTCTCTTTTCAATCCCTTAACCAAAAGTAGAAGGAAAAAAATATCAAGAAAACTTCGTTTGATTTGAAAAAGTAGAAATATTAGCAAGAGATCCTTTCCTTTTTCCAAAAATAGAAGGATTTATTAATTCTGTCACAACAATATTGGGACAAAGTATAAAATCACATGTGATTCAATGACAAATTACACATGAAATGATGTAACAATACTGCAATAGGAGGTTGCAGCTCTGTATAACCAATGAAATAATGGATAATACAATACAATGTCATGCAGAATGCATGAATTCCAAGCCAATTTGAATTCACTAGGAGGTCATTCGAATTGCATGGATGGATGTGGCTTAACTGACTGTTAGCCAACACTAGACACACTTAGTTAACCACTGAACTAACCATAACCGACTCTCACTGAGTCCTAACTGAATCAAAGTGCAATAGATGACTGAGTCTAACTGAATGTAACTCAGACACATGTCAATGCATGTCAATCAGTATGTGGTAGTGCATCACTAACTCCAATTAGCTTTGATGAAGTTAACTGAAGTGATATTGCTCATTAGAAGTGGTTGGGGGTGCATTCATTCACTCCAGTTCATCCCAATCAATCCAAAGTAGACAATTGCATGATGTAGGCACCTGTACAACTCAACTTAACTGATTGTTAGGTGAAACAACAATCAATTAGCAATTAGGTGCACTTATGACACTCAGATCACCCCAAAATTGCTCCCTGTTTGAAGGAGGAAGCCCAGTTAGCATCCTTGGTTGAAGGAGAAGGCTTAGTTGGACTCCTTGATTGAAGGAAGGCATGGGTGTGCTCATGCTAATGTCATGGTGTGCTCATCTGATGCCAATTAAGTCAATTAAACTTAGGATAGTGGGTAAATAGGCCAAAATTGACCAAATAAAGTGTGTAAGTTGGGTAATGACTCCAAAAACCCCCCTTAAGCTATACTCAGGAGGAGTAAAAATAAAATGCACGAAATTCTAGGGCCCCAGAAACAAAGGTCATAGGTCACCCTATACAAAAAATGTAACTCTAACAATGCTCAAAATAAAATCTAAGTGAGGAAAGAGGGAAAACCCAGTGGGAACCCCCCCCTCAAGCTGAACACTGAAGAATTATTCTGATCACCCTGATGAACTCAGCCGCAATAGTAAACGAAGGTAAGTGAAAGTTTTCTCTATAAATCTCTTGGTCAAGATATATGCAATCTGCTCATCTGTAGGGCAGTATTGCAGAACAATGGTCCTGTCATGCACCAACTCCCTGATGTAGTGCATGTATATCTCAACATGTTTGGTCCTATTCCTGGTAACTGGATTTGTGGAGATATTAATAGCACTTTGGTTTTCACAAAATATGACTGTGGACAAAGTACTACCAATCTCAAACTCTGAAAGAATTCCTTGCAACCAAACAGCTTGGATGCAAGCATTCATTGCTCCCCTGTACTCTGCCTTTGCTGAAGACAATCCAAAGGCATCCTGCTTTTTTCTAGACTAGCAAATGGGGCCACCACCAAACATAAAGACATACCCAGAAGTGGAATTCTGATCTATGGAATCCCCTGCCCAATCTGAATCTGTATAACCAACCAACTCTAGCTCAGAATCTGTAGCATAGTGAATGTCGTAGGATCTTGTGCCCTGAATGTACTGAAGGATCCTCTTGGATTCCTTCCAATGAATATCATGATGCTTCTGCATGTATCTTGATACATCATTCACAGCATAACAAATATCAGGCCGTGAATGTGTCAAGTAAAGCAAGCTACCAATCAGCTGGCGGTAGATAGTGCAATCCGTGGTAGAAGTGTTTTTTCCCTCTTCAAGGCTGATCCCTGAGAGGAAAGGAAATTGGGAAGCCTTACATTCAGACATCTTAAACTTAATTAGCAGGTATGATATGTATTTATACTGAGTTACCATTATCCCATTAAAGTCTTGGGATATTTCAAGCCCCAGAAATTGCTTCAAGAGCCCCAAATCGTTCATCTCAAATGCATCATGAAGAGCAGTTTTTATGAAAGCAATGGAAGCAAGAGTGCTTCCTGTAATCAAATATCATCAACATATAAAACAATGATAAGTAAATTACCATCATGCTGCTATAGATACACATTCGGATCTTATTGACACCTTTGGAAGTTTTGTGAAAGAATAAAGACGTCCATCTTGGCATACCATGATCTTGGGGCCTGTTTCAACCTATAGAGTGATTTCTACAATTTGAAAACCAAAGAAGGATCTGATGTGTACCCCTCGGGCTGCTTCATATATATCTCCTCATGAAGGTCTCCATGTAGAAATGAACTCTTGACATCCATATGATGCACCTCCCAGTGCTTGGATGTCGCAATGGCCAAAACTAGGCGGATGGAGTCCATCTTTGCCACCGGTGCAAAGGTCTCATGATAGTCCACACCTTGGACCTAGGAGAACCCTTTTGCAACCAGAATTGCCTTATATTTACAAGTTCTTACATCAGCATCAAACTTTTTCTGAAACACCCACTTGCATTGAACTAATTTCCTCCCAGGTGGAAGAGAAACTAGCTCCCAAGTAGCATTTTTCCGAAGAGAATTAAACTCTTCGTCCATAGTAGCTTTCCATATTGGATCTTTTCGAGCATGGTAGTAGGAATTAGGATCTGACCCAATCATTAAATAATAGGTCTCAGACAACAATGAATCATGACAAGAGAGTGCAATACCTGGTCTTTGAAAATCATACTTTGTTCTTCTTGGATCAGCAGGATTTCCAATGTTTTCCCCGACGAAAGAGAGTGTCTTCTTGGCGCAAGTTGGGAGATGTGTTTGCACTTCAGAATCTGATTCTGAACCTGATATTTGTTGCTGACTGATATCAGACATCATATCAGAAAAATCAGAGCCATAACTCCCAATTTCATCATCCGAATAATGAGCAAAACAAGAGGGAATTTCAACAGTTTTCTTCTTGACTACACCATTTTGCTGAGGAGTGTAGGGAATGGAATGTTGGATCTTGATCCCACTGTTTGAACATATTTGCAGCAATTCATTACTGATATATTACCCTCCATTATCAGATCTTAGAGATTTAATCTTTCTCCCATAGGCATTATCAACTAGTGCTTTCAACTCAACAAATTTCTCCAAAACATCAGATTTTTTCTTGATGAAGAAAACCCAAGTCTATCTAGAAAAATCATCTATGAAGGTGAGTACATACCGAGATCCATTCATGGATGTGGCGGGCGTTGGTCCACTGATATCAGAATGAATCAGAACCAAGATACTTGATGCATGATTTGCTTTTCCCCGATCAAACTTGTGTTCATGGTATTTGCCAACAATACAACCTTTGCAAACTCTGGTGGTAGCTTTGATGGCTGGGAGGCCTTCAACCATGGAATTTTTCTGAAGTTTTTGAAAGTAATTGAAATTTAAATGACCAAAACTCTCATGCCATAGTTTACTGACCTCATTTCCATGAGTCAGAAGAGCGGTGGGCTTTGCATCCGCTAGAAAATGGGAAAACCCATAGGCTTTTGCATGATGGTTTGCTAAGCCTTTTGCAACAAGTTTACCGAATGCAATCTCAATGATTTCTACATCATTGGGGCTGAAGTTTACTCTATTGGGAACTCTGGTATGAGTCATTTGATATACACTCAAGAGGTTGGAAGCCAAGGAGGGTACATACAGAACATTGAAAAAACTACCATGTTCAAGATTTACTGTACCTTGTCCCTTCAAAATAATGGTAAAATCATCTCCCATGTGGATGGGAATGCTCTTGTCGATTTCCAGAGAAGAGAAGGAATCTCTGCTTTTTATCATGTGATTCGAAGCTCCAAAGTCTATGAGCAGAGCTTTGGGATTCAAGGTGCTTGCCATGAGAGCATTTCCTCTTTCTTCCTGGGTATCCCGATCGTGGTGATCTCTCTTCCGAACACTCTCTGGAAGATTACAAAAAGTAGAAAGATTACCAAGAGATCCTTGATGGTTTAACATCCATGCACATTTTTGGCTTTCAAACAATATCATGACCTAGTTGTATAGGCTTGTCAAAAACTAGAAATGTTTATTGTTCCTTGTGAAAGTGTTTAAAGAATATTGTAGTTCAGAAATGCATGAGCTCCAAGTGTTTTGCTAAGAAATCAAAATCATAGATAACTAGGGAGACGATTTAGAAGAAATTCCATGAGTTATAGATGCTAATTAATATATGAACTCAATTTATAGATAATTTTTTTTTAATATGGAATTGTATCGCTAACATGGTATGGTATTTGTAGTTATGTACTAGTATAACATATCCCATGTTCATTAGTCCCCCCTCATGTTTCGCAAGGGTGTTATCTCACATATAATGTTGAGTAATAATTCATCACAATATAGTGAATGTTATCGAGTGTGGTTAGTTACTGACAACCTTGATATGAAATTGGATGTTTAGAGTCTTTCTAAGATCATGAGTATTTGAATTCTTTTAAGAACGGTTGTTGTCATTGTTGATGAACATTTGGCTAGTTCAACCATATCATAATATCCAATGAGTTAATATAATTAGTTTTTACCATTATTGATGGGCATTTGGCTAGTTCCTTGGGTGATGATCCTTTATGAAACATTAATTGCCAATGCCGAAATGAGCTCACTCGTGCTCTTTGTATTTTGCATTGATAAATTTTAGAGAAATTTTGGCGTCAAAAATATGCCTCAAAACAAAAATATGTGCTATAAATATCAACCAATCGCATTTTAGAGGATGAGATCATCCCCATAGTTGAAGTGGCATTGCTTGAATTAAAATGCTACCTGTCACATTTTTAGTGGTGGATGAGAATCCATAATTAACCATGGTAGTTCTATAACTACATTTGAAATCATAAAATGTTTATTTCACTTTTCCAATATAATAATATAATTATCTTTTCATATTTTTTGAAAAAAAAACAATATAAGTACCTATCAAAATATAAATGTACCTTTATACTACATAAATTTGAAAAAAACATATTTTTAATTGCTTATATTTTTAAGATAAAATAAAACACATAAATTTTAAAAAATTAAATATTTGAAAAATATTAAAATACTGAAAATATATTTTTTACAAACTCAAATGGCATAAGAATAGTTCCCAATTTTTTAAATTACTTCAAAAGTAAAAAGCCATAATAAAAGAGAAGGAATATGTATATTTGATGAGGAGGACATATCACGTGTTTGGATGATACAACATGATAAAATATATTTAATGTATTTAATATTTAACATAGGACATATAAAACCATGGTATAATACAAGGATTATGTATACTTGTGAGTGAAGGATTATATATATATATATTTCGAATTAATATATATATTTAAAGTTTATGTTTTGAGAATATATATATATTTTGTTGAAGGGTAATTTTTTTTTAAGAAGTTTATTTTTATTTGTACTTATATCTTTATTTCTAGTCATATTAATGTAGTGTTTTTTATTAATTTTATTTATGTATAACTTTTCAATTTAATTTAACTATGGTTTGTATAGATTGTAGCGTAAAGGATAAATTGTTAATCTACCTTCTTCACTAAATGACAAACTCATAGTATTTTATTATATCTTTTAAAAGGCCCATTTTTACCTCAAAATATATATAATTAGTATAATGTCTCATCTTAAAATCTATGAGAGAGAGAGGTAGTTATTTTCTCTTTGGGACTCCATTGTTACTATATTATTGGTTGATAGCATTGTTTTTCATCTCACATAGTGATGGGTCATGAAAAATAACTTGATATATAGTTCAATTTTTGAAGACTTCAAGGCCCGTATTTTTTTCTTTGTAAGATGTCCTTCCCTTCACTTCTATGTGATCATCAACATGGAAATTTACAGTCAAATCTATTGAAGGAAACCCTCGTTATGGGATACCTTGGTAAGGCTAAAAGAAACTCCAACATTTAGCATGTCCAAAAGTCAAAGCATCTAATATTGTTGTGCCCTACCATGGGTATCTACTCAATGTAGTACCATATTACACTTATTCATTATGTATGAGAACCATTAATTGAATAGGTGAGTAACAAGTGTTATGTGCAAGGTTGTGTATTAGATGAATGTTTGCCCCTTAAAGGATTATATGGTTGACCTTTTCTATTGCATTCCCTTTATCATTGTATTGTACACCAAGGCATATCTAATACACTGCCATATAACATGCAAAGATTCGTGTGGAATGGTTGTGGAGGAGAAAATTTCCACTCTCAAGAAAAGGATATGATAACAATATCAAAACAATATTCTTGTTTTACAATAATCACACCATAGAAAAAATATTTAATGTTAACTTTGATTTATGAGAACAATAAACAATTATTTTTAATATGTTTTGATGAATGTACAAGTACAACTAAATTGCGATCTGCTAAATATTGATCCAAAGAGTAATGATAGTACTAAAGAAAGACGGAAATATGAAACATCAAATAAGAGGTTGGGATCCATTAGAGGTGATAATATCATCAGAAAATTTAAAAATTTCTTTCAAGTTAAATGAGGGATATACCCTTATGACAATGACACTAATAAAGATAGGGAAGTTCCATTAAGATACACGTGTCATGTGAAAAAAAAAGAAATGAACTATTTCCTAAGTTGGACACCAATTATTGTATCGATGGGATAACATATCAAATTGCTCCATTTAGTTTACACGGGTTGGAACTCTTTTGTCTAAATGATGTAAATGTTCTAGACAACAACATAGTTGAACCGACGAAGTAAGTTGGCCTAGTGTACAATTATAAACATTGGATATGCATGGCCCAATATCTATCATGTGGAGTATGGAATTTGTGTAAATTATAAAATAAAAAAGAAACCAATCAAATTAAATGACTGTGTGTGTGTGTGTGTGTGTGTGTGTGTGTGTGTGTGTGTGTGTGTTAATGAAAAAGCAAAAAATTTGGGAAATGTTGCTGGTTTATAAACAACCCACATCCTAGAGGCACAAACAAGCTACACAATTGTGTGTTTGAAGGGAATTATAGAAATAAAATCTAAAATCATGGTTTGTGCAATAAAATCAATTGCTACGGGGAGTGATAATTTGAATACAATTAAGGAAACATGTAATTAAGTTTTATAGTTAATAGTCATTATTTATGTTGCAAGTTAATTGTGTGAAACAAACTAATGTGAGGTCCGTCAAAAGTATGCCGAGTGGATACTCGTTGGATGCGGAATTTAATTTCACATCCAGGGAGCTCTCCCGATCGAAATTGAGTAAAAACACAGAAAGATATGTCGAAAATATGAACAAAAAAAATAGTTTTTTTTTATGATACCTATCCTCAAATTTATATTAAAAATTTGTTTAAGACCTATACGGTATTTCAAATTTAAAGCAATTTCATTGGCTAACACATGATGACATGGAATTTGAATTAGTGTTAAAAGTCCCATTTTGAGTTGAAATTTCCTCTAATGTCTAAATTAATTGTGTTATGTTATGATACAAAGCCAACCAAGTATGATGAGATGTCGACCCAAGAGGATTTGAAAATCATCTTGATTAGAGGATATTAAGATTTAGTTGAACTCAATTAAGGCAGGGCACAAAATACATTTATTGTGAACATGGAGCTAAATAAATGAAATATATTTTGAATTATTAAAATTATAAATTTGTTTAGGGTTTACAGATTATAAATGTTATTACAGGAACATTTATATGTTGCTATGGATGATGCGCTTGTTACTAAGGTGGTTGGTGGTGATCCAATAGAGATTCACCCTACCACCATTTTAACTACAAGTATTACTAATCTCGGTCATTATATGTAAATGAACTGTACAAAATTGGAAATTTCATTAATAATAAATTATATTTTTTTTGTTCATATAATATGAACAATGTAACTTATAAATGGTTTTACTTTCTTCTAGAGGTAGGTCACACTGAGTTGCATGCACAAAGGCGTGGTTTACATTTTTGACAACAACATCCATGGAGAGAAGAACACCAAGAAGAAAAAGATAACTTCACTCTTATAGTCATTTAAAAAAAAAACTTAAGAAGAAATAATAAAGTAAACATTAGCTCTATGATTGAAATACATTGACATATAATTAACACATTTGATAATATTTTATGTTAGTTTTGATTGGTTTATATGATCTTATCTTAATTTCACTATTTTGCCAATATGATGTGTATTCACATTAAATATAATCAAAATGGGTATGGGGATACAAGAGTGATGTGAGGGGGGAGGGGCCATATGAGCTTCCACTTTCTTGTGGTTGGTCTTATTACTGGAATGATAAAACAATCTCAAAGTTAAGAGAAACTCAAGGTAATAACGAATGTGCCACATCATGAGCTAATTATTGAACTTGACCCTTCAATAGTTTATAATTAGGTTTTCATTGAGTTCATGTATGTTCTTTTTTTTTTCACGGGCATATCAATTAAGATGGTGATTAAACTTTGGCACTTCCATTGTAAGTGCATATGGATATTTAATGTCTCATTACTGATAAAAAGGGAAATTAACTAATGACTGATGCCACACAAAACAAAAGCACATCATTAGCAGTGATATTAAGTCATTGGGGGATAAGGAGGACCACTTCAGTAGTATCAAGCGACATGCACGACATGTGGGGCATAATTCAAAATGCATGTGACATGCATAATTAAATTTGCATGTAGCATTCAAAGTCAAAAAGTAATAAAAGAATGAAAAGTGAATTCATTGGTCATGCATCACTATTATTCAGTTTTAGAATTCGATTTGAGAGCTCTCTGAGTTGCTTGAGGGTTGATGTCGAATTTCCTTGGCCAACCTTGGGTTCAATGGCAAAATCTATCCATCCTAGCCAACTCAAAGGATAGATCATCCAGATCTATCACTGTGATTCAAGACAACAATAGATTTACTATTCTTTTCAGAGTTCAAGGGTATCTGCAACAACATAGGAATTCATAGAGGGTGCATCTAGGGATAATTTTAAGAACACCCCCAGAATTTCTATGTATAATAAATGGGTGAATCTCCCTAATATATAGGGATTTTAAAGGCTATTTTATCTAAAATATAGTATGTATGTATCATTTTTTGGCAATTTTTTCTTTCTATTATAGAATCTTGTAAAATTTTGGCCAATCTTTCACTAAATTATAAGATATTGTAAAATATTAGCGAATATTTCACTGAGTTAAAAAATATTCTAAAAAATTGGTGAATCTTTCATCAAATTATAAAACCTTGTAACATATTCGTGAATCTTATGACATGAAGACTCAACTTTTGATTCTACGGACTACTAAGGTAGTGCAATAAATTACCATATACTAGATCTCGACTCTCTCAACTCTTAGACCCTCAAATTAACAAATGCGTGAATAAGGAGAGGAGGGATTTATTTATACATTTCATAAGTAGTGTTGGGTCACTCACAACTAGAGGTGTTGGTGAAACACAACTACACTAACTAGATTTAGGGCAAGTGGGGACTCCACTTTTTATCTCATCCCTTAATGGTCCAACAGACATGTGGGGACCCAAATCTTAACATGCCAACAAACTGATACAATTGAACACTTTGCACTGTGGAGTGATTATGGCACCCACGAACCATGATTATGACGTGGAGTATTATCGAGACCCATAACCTTAATATAGTGTATGAATTCCCAATTAGCTTATTTTCCAAATATCTCATTTTAAGCTACCCTCTAATAAAAAAATAACTCGCTTATTTGTTCATAAATACAGTGCCACTTTTTCATTTCTTTTGTTGACAATCAAAATATGAATTTTGTCATTTGATTTATAATTTTTAGAGTTAGTTAAAAAATTGCAATGGTTATTAGAAATAATAACATACACTAACAAGAATAGAAAGAAAATTAATGCATTATCACACATATCATTATAACTACTCTATTAAAGGTTACATTTCTCAGTTAAACTAAGGAGGTGTTTGTATCCATGTCCTTCAAATTTTTGAAAGCATGCAAAATGTGGTAAAATATTTTTAGCACCCTCATTGAATGCAAAAGGCTAGATATCAAATAGCATAATGTCTACATCTCAGATCAAACATGCCTTGTACATATTATATACAATCATGATGGAAACGAAGTATCGTGTTCCAACTAAATCATATATTTATCATACATAACTCAATCCATTTTTGGATGATGATAGAAATTACACAAAAAAAATCACCAAAAAACATTTTGCTTTTTAATGACCCTTACAAAAAACAAAATTTCGTAAAACAAGTATCGAACCCAAAAAGTTTAGGTCACAAATAAAATTGACAAAGTTCACAATGTGAACAAAAAAATCTACTAGTCATGAACTTCTCAATAAAATTAAAGAATCTACCAGAACGCTTTGGACAACTCTTCAAGAAGACAGCCAAAACAATGACCATTCCACTGTATCCCCACCATTAAAATCAGTGTGCATTCATTTATATTACAAGCATACCAAGCATCAATAATACTAGACATAAAATATGAAAATATACACTCTCATTAATGCCTTAGATCCACTAATAATTGCATAGCAAGATCCTAATAAAAATAAATTTTAAACAACTGGGTTGAATTCAATTTGGATATATAAAAACCATGCGGTGTCTATCCATCAAGAGTAGCATCCACTAACAACATATAAATATCAGTCTATAGTTTAAACATGAAAAGACATAAAATAAATCATATCTTTTGAGATCTATAACACTTTCATGAAACCAATACTTCTCTAGAATTCATCAGTCCTCAAAAGGAATCCATGATAAAAGGTAAATTTACAATATTAATCTATTGTAACTATGGATAAAGAGCATAAAAATCATGATAAAAAGCATAGCAACTTAATTATTGGATAAAAGGATTAACTTTAGTTTGTATTCTCTAATAAATTGCATCTGTGACATACCCCTTCAAGACCCAAGCTTTTGGCAATGGAGATGTTATGCGGAGATTAAGATGTCAAGACAACTAAGAATGAAAAGTGGAATCACATCAACCAAAACCTTCACCTTGCAAGCACAAACCAATGTGGGTGAACCATGAATCATTGTAGCCTTTGTATAGAACAAAAATCCCTCGAGTTTCCCTCCAATATTGGAAATAGAGGGATTAAAGAAAGTAACACATGAAATTGACTAAAATTATAGGTGAATGCAACCTTATGCCTAAATTACAAGGAAAATGGAGGGTGAAATAACCATTGGGATCCTCCATTACTAAAAATTAGGAGTGAAAGAATGATTTCACTGGAATTTATCTAGAAATTGGGGGCAAAAGATAGATTGGAGGAAGATTTTGCTAGGGCGAAATTAGTTTTTTTCATTTTCCTCATTAATATACGGGAGGCTATTCGTTTTGGATTTATTTGTTTTCTAATAAATATGGGAAAATATATTTTAGTTGAAAAAACCATTTCCATATAAGAAAATAGCCAGCTAAATTTTTGTAACCCCCTTAATATATCCCATGGGCTATATATAGCCCCTAAAATTATCCATGGGCACATCACTTTAACACATCTTGAGGGCGCATTCTCTCACTCTTCCTGAGGGTGCATTGTTGGGTTATCATTGAAAGTGCCTTGATTATCTATTCCATTGAGGGTGTCTCAATTTTTCACACACCGAGGACACATTGCTTATTCCAAAGGGCACATCAATTTACCAATAACACTGAGGGCACATTCTTCCTAAAGATATTATCGGGGGTGCATTGCTCTGATCCATCTAAGGCGACAATATCCAACTACTTCAATAAGACAAATCGTATTTGGCATCTCTTTTGTTCTTTGCAGTTTGCACTATTCTTTATGGTGGCAGTATTATAGATCTAAGATCAGATTGGGATGTGAGCCTATTGCATGCATCTGTTAGATGAATTCTATTGTAGTTTTTACCATCTCTGGAACTAGACCTTATGCATAGATTGCATGTCTTCTCTTTTATGTCATACAACCCAAGTCAATTCATTCGATATGTCCATGCATTGTTTTTGTGCTTGTTTACATTGTAGATTTGATTATCTTGTTATATCTTGGGCATGCAACATTATTATTTTCTATGCAAACATGTTATGTATATACTTGCATGTCAAACCCTTAAACAAATATCAAATACTACAATAAACCCAACACAAAAATGGTTTCCACTAGTTTGGGATATTTCATTGGTATCAAAGCATGATCCTTACTAGTTTTGGGCACATAACATATTACTTTAGGTGCATAAGGCTAAAACAGGTGAAATAAACAGGTCCATGTTAGTTCTGTGTTAGTGCATGTGAGTACATATATTCAATGTGTGTTTGTGCAAGTTTGTGCATGGTAGTGCATGTCAATTCCAATGAGGTGCATGTCAATTCCAATGAGGCGCATGAGGTGGACTGCATGCCAAAGCACGTGTTTCTTGCTAGCCTATGAGAACATGAAGATAATGATAAAGATATTGGATGATAATATGGAGAGGTTAATAGGAATTCAACACTTGACTCGATATCAGAAATATCTATCCTTGGGTGATGAGGCATGTGCAACATTGTCCTTCCAAGATTATTATACCATCGAGTAAGGAAGTTGGCCCAAGGATTTGGATGAGAATATATTTAAATTCATAGTGCAAGGATTGAACAAAGATGAGCATGAAGGACATGTGTAGGTATCCTTAGAATTATCCTGTGATAAGATCAATGGCATTAACACATCTGATGGACAAATAGGTGGAAAGGAAGATAACACTTATGATGTGGTTTTTTGATCTACCGATCTGTAGGTGGATAGGCAGTTTGGTGAGTTGGAGTCGATACACTCTTCATCATATATAGCAGGATTCCAAGCATCTTTGACAAGCGAGATACATGAGGAGGAAAGTAGTACTTTTGATACGATGAAGAAGCCTCATTTAGATCTACTGGTACGAAAGGAGGGAAATGACTTGGAGATGGTTGACTATATACTTGATAAGCAGTATGGGGGTTATGAGTCACCTCTTGTGGAGGGGCCATTAATGGCTCCGATAGTACTTGCAAATAGTTTGATGGGAGACATACTCCAAGGACCACTCGATATTGGCATATACACATCCCTTGTTTTTCGGGATGGGTATAGTATAAATGTGTGGGATCCTGGTTAAGGTGACAATAATTGAGTGAGTACACAGGAGGATAACACAACACATACATGATACAAGACAATTGTGAAACATGAGGGCATGAGTGGCACTCATGGTTTGAGGGGAGATCCTCTAGTGATGATTCTGCATGACGAGTGTTAAGAGTTATAGGTGATTGAGGAGAGATCTGGAATAGAGGGTTTAGATCAGGCATGGGATCATGAGCTACCTTTGTTGGAGAGAGGTTTAACCATGGAGGAGGTAGTTGAGCACATTCCCTGTAAACCAACCAACATGGAAGTATATGCATACAAACATTGGGTGGACAGATATATTGTGGATTTGGAGACACACTAGATTATAGGCTCCATTGGCATTAGTGGAGTAGTGGCTACAGTAGCACATACAGGATACCTAGTGGATCATAAGTATACATGAGTACGCAAAATTATACAGGGGTAAATAGTGCCACACGGTGAAGTCCCGTGGAGTTTCAGAGTGTTTCCTCCTAGGAGACCACCTGACAGAGATCACAATCATACCCTTGAAGTGGGTTTCCTTAGGATCGATGAGTGGAAGGGCGTGCTTCATAGAGCGATAGATCCCTCGATGACCTATCTTTGTTAGGGATATCATCTGATGAGGGTTAGAGAGCATGATGCTCATAGGTATACTTCTAGAACACATTTTGGTATTTTGGTCATGCTCTTGGGGTTGACCAAAACACTAGTTACTTCCTAGTCATACATGTAGTGGCATAGCTATCTATTATTGTCACCCAACAAGGCTTGTGAGGTTCATCTGAGACAGTTAGTAGAGGTGGGTTGCATCTTGGCCACAAATGAGATCTTCCAATTGGACCATGGGATTGGTATACCAAATTCACAGGGGATATTAGATTGGTTCGCAAGGATTGCATCTAATAAAGCAGGGGATGGAATCATCTCCTATAGAGATTTCCCATGTACATACCTTGAGTCCTTGCTTAGGGAGAACATCATGAGGGATATGTCTTTGGAAAATTATTCTTGATATCTGCATGAGTATGAGGCACCACAGGTGGTGGATGTTGAGATATTATTAAACCCACTCATAACCTAGGATAAAATATTTAATCATTATTTGATTAAATTCCTACCCTCTAACTAGATAGCTGGCATCCACTTGCACCTGAAAGTCAACACTTTCCATCTATACACCATGAAATATTTAATTCTGATTCTAGGTTTATCTTGGCCACTTTATTGACTCCCATAATTAGTAGTTGTGCTTTCCTACAGATTCTGCCTTATTATGCTTTTATCCAACTTTTGTGTGGATAAGGTAAAGCTAGTTAACTAGGAAACTGGTATCTTTTGTTGCCAACCCATCCTCCATGATTTTCTCTCCATTTTACAAGATTAGCATGTTTTTCCATCACTATTGACAACTCACTCATGATTTTGCTAATTCGTGAGGTCCTTGACTGATTTGGGAAGTGCTTTAGCCACCTATGGGGGTTTATCATATTTAATAAGTCTACATTCCTGAGCTTTATGAGTTGTCTCCATACAACTCGATTTTACCTGAGGAATGTATTATTTATGTACACTATTATTCATCATTATTCAGTGGAAGGATACACTCCAATATTCATCTCTTCATTCATGTGATTCGATCTCTTTTCTTCTCTTTATTTTTCTTGTGTATGCTTGTGAGAATTATCTTAGTATCAAGATCTATTTCATGTGCTTCTTCTTAGCATCTTTGCTCATAACATTGGAGCTATTATTCCTACATGGTATCAGAGCACTCCTACATGGTATCAGAGCATTGGAGCTATTATTTCTACATGGTATCAAAGCGCAAGGTTGCTCAAGTTATACAGAGTTGAGGAGCGCATCCAATCTCCTATGCCTCTCTGAAGAAGAGCTTGGTCTAAGCTTACAATATTTTCTCCTAGTTTTGTTTTGCAGGTTGCAGAGAGTATTTCCTAGAGCATATCAAAAACTTCTATATGGATTCAAAAGTTCCTCTACTGTCTCCTTTCAACTATGTTGATTGGAATCCCAAGATGAGCGCATACTTGAAGAGGCAATGTCTCTTTGAAGTCTCCATTGGTGCATTGAGCGAACCTAAGCCTTATGAAGAGAAGATTGACTGGATAAATAATTGCGATAGAGATTATGGAATTATGTGTTTGGGAATGTCTCCAAATATACATCATCTCATAGATTGTTGAATATCCATTTGATATTTGGAACAATTTGGACAAAGATTTTGGTATGTAGGAAGTAGAAGATGAAGCGTGGAGTGAACTTAGCATTTCCTCAAGTTCTCTTTCTCAAGATGTATTGGCCTCTATATTCTTTGATGAAGTTATTTATGATGAAGAATTTTCTCATACAGTTCATGTTGTTTCTACCCTCTTTCATTTGAATTCTTCCTCCTTCAATCAAGAAGCAAATATTGAAGGGCCATTTCTTTCCGTATCTCTTGAAGTTGAAGATATTGATTCATCTTCTTATGATGTTGATGCTGAAAAAGAAGTGACATATGGAGCTGATATTGATATTGATGATGATCCATTCACCCATTCAGTGTTCTCTATATCTTCTATCTTAGATTATGAGATCTATGTGCCATATCTTTCACACTTTGTGCGTATCTCTCTCATTGATGGTGCGCAACCTAGTGTCTTCCTGGATGTTTTCTTAGCCAAATCAAGTCTTATGTGTGTCATACCACTTACCATACTTGATCTCATGTTCTTCTGCATCTCCTCCTTCATTCTTGGTATCAATACTCAGAGCCTCCTTGAAGATTTTGAACATCTCCTTCCTTCCTCCTTTTCTACTACAGAGGATTCATTACCAATGTATTCTATGAGTCTACTAATATGCTTATATGTGATCTCTTGGATTGTTTAGAAGCATGTTTGCAGGTTGATATACATGTCATGACACAATTCATATCACCATCCATACCATCTACCATATCTATGAATAATTCTTAGACTATACAAATCCCAAGTTCACTAGTTGATTCATCATTGGCCTCTTATGCAATGTTACTTATATTACATGGTTTGAAGTCTTGCCTATCTTTTAGTGGTTGGTTATCCATTACCTTAGTCATGTTTGGATATGTTGTAAACACTTATGGTTCAGATCTCAAGTCCATCCATCATTCAGATTTTTACACTCATTAGTTTTCCCTATTTGCTCATAGTATTCATAGTCTAGACCTATGTCCTCATGGAGTCACTGAAGCCTTTGTCTTTGTTGTTCCATATGCTAATGTTATGATATGCCAGAGTTTTTTCAACCTCATATAAGATCTAGGAAGGTGCTACATCATATTGGAAGAATGACATGTGACTCACATCACAATTTTGCAGTTATTCAGGGAATTGAGTGTGTAACAAATTGTCTTAATTTTTGTATTCTTTGGGAAGGAGCATGCACATATCTCTTTTCCATTTCAGATTTTGTTTGCAGATTAGAGTTTGACAGCAGCAAGAAGCATTCAGATAATGCTCCTACTTCATCAATAGATGAGATACCAGGAGTCTCTCCACTTCTTTCTTGCAGATTCAACACTCTAGCGCATGATCATGGAGTTCATGATTTCTTCGTCAAGTCTTCCACCAGAAGCAGTTCATTCACCTCATTCAAGTAAAGTTAAAGATACGTTAAAGACATATTTCTCAAATTTTGTGTCTTGTCCTTTCTTGAGGGAGGATTTTCCCCATGTGGTTTTGCATCTCTCCTCAGCTTTTTGGACATGAATAATTGTTAAAGGGTGACCATAGCCTTGTTGTTGGGCCCTATATACACCTATATTTTTGACACACCATCATAAAGTCAGACTTAAAGGGGGGTGTTGGGATATTATTAAACCCACTCATAACTTAGGATAAAATATTTAATCATTATTTGATTAAATTCCTACCCACTAGCTAGATAGTTGGCATCCTCTTGCACCTTAAAGTCAACATTTGCCATCTATATGTTGATGAAATTGTCATTGATGCCAGCATGGACTTGTAGTGGCCCCACAGGATGTCATTGATGCCACCAAGTCCCTCTTGCAGTGCCTCGGATCCCTTACAAGAGTGGGTTTGTAGAACCTTGTACCCAGTTGACAAGGTCCTTGTACCCACACGCTAGTTCCTGAAGCCTTGATGGATGTTGAAGAAGCCCATGATGCCTCTTTCCTGATGAAGAAGCCTTTGGAACCTTGAAGGAATGGTGAAGGAAATGTGGGTCATTTGTATGATGTGGCATGATGATGCTCTTGCATTTGGTAACATAACCCTTGAATCCCTTGAAGCCCTTGAAGAATTCCTTGGAACTCTTTGTGTCATCACAATGGTGGTAACCATGGAGATCAAACCCTTGTTGTTTGTTGGAGCTCCTGAAGTATTGTTGAGGCCTTTGATGTTTTGATGAAGATCTTGCATACATTGTAACAATATTAGGTCATCCCTTCAAAAGTGTGGAATGGTTCAAACTTGAAGTGGCAATAAAACGGTAAATAAGTCTTGGAGAAGGCCCACTCCCAGCTTTTGACGTGGATTGGTAGTTACCTTGGAATAGGATGACGCCTTGGAGAAAACATCCTTAAAGTAACACCACTGTAAAAAGGGGGGTTGTGTGCACATTGCTTGAAATGAAGGCTAAACTTAAAATGTTTATATTATTAGGTAAGTATTATTGTTTTATATAAAAATATGTCAGCCAATAAAAAATTACTCCTCATTTGATGGAAGTCAACCCTTTTAGCCTCCATGTTGAACTATATATATAAACACCAAGCAATCGCTCAAAAAGGAGATAGAAAGAAGTAGTGCACTCTGAGCTCGCTGGACAGAGGAAATTTTCGATGAAGAAGCTCGCTTGACTGAGGCAGCCGTGGTTTGTAACTTTGGTGGACTAAGGAAATTTCGGGTGTTCTTTTCTATTTCTGAGTCTGTACTCACCTCCAAACAGTCAACAAAGGTGTAGCCAACCGAGATACTGGGAAAGACATGAAATAGATCTGTCACGAAAGAGTTCAGATGCAAGTAAGATGCGGTGATTTTAGCGAGGAGAGGAGAACGGAACGGGTAACGGTAACCGCCTGTTCCCAGTACCTTAGACTAAAAGACAATGGAAAACCAAAGAAAAGCATGAGGCCCGGAGCTTGAATATTGAAGCATTTCGTTTGGTAGCCTGTCTGTAGCTTCAATTAAGATCTTATTCGCTACTACAAGCATGCTATGGTCGTCAGTACCGGGCAGATCCATCCCTGCTAATGGCAGTTGTATTCTTGGCCGCCTTCTGTAACAGCCGGATTCGAGGGGGGTGTGGCATCAGATCTCTTTCTTGGCAGTTGATTCAAGTGGTGTGACATGCAATTTACTGAAATTCTTTGCTCAAGATCGTGGAATGAGATATGCATCCTGCACTCTCCAAGATTTAGGTTTTAAAAGATTGTGGCTTTGAGGTTGCAATGGAGTGTATGTTTCCTACATCTCTGTTCACATAGAACAAAGAAAAGAAGATATTTTCCTGTAGCAGCTTCCACCAAACATTACACTGTCCACTTTTCTGTAGCGGCGTGCCCAGCTTGAAGGAAAGATACTTACATCAGTAAGAGGATGACTAGTATCTCTGATATGGACGAGTGAATGGCTTTGTGGGCATGAGAAGACTTTGATAACATAAGAAGACATTAAAGAGCAGACTCTGATTAGCAGCAGCTCAATTCTGGTAGCATGTCATAAACAAGTGATATATAGTATGATGAAGAATGCCGAGGTATTAAGAGATCAGTGTAGTATGTATGTATAAACAACAAGAGCACATATACAGTTCAGCATTCACTCTCCATAGTCAACTTTTGCTACAGCAGATTGACATGACAGAGTTGGTGAATATGAGAAGCATTGAAGGCATTTTTGGTTAATATTCTTCTCTGAAAATTTGTGGGTCTCTGAGGAAGCAATAGAGTAGCAGTCCGAATTTATTTTGTCTGATTTTTAAGTCTTTTTGGAGCAGCAATAAAACAATGTTTGTTGTTGGACTGAAGCAGTTGTTTGATGGGGACATGGACAGTAAAAAAAAAATACACACTGTCTGAACAGCAGTAAGGGAAGTTCGGTGATAGCCATATGGGCAGTGTAGTGTTGTGATGCCACTGTCTACAGATGACATAGACTTTGATGGTGTTGCCTTTCTCCACCACATAGGAAGCACAAACATTGCAGGATAAGTCTCTTTATCTGAGATCATAGGGTATACTCTTTTGATTTGTTCATGATGAGATTGCAAATTACAGAACTCTGAGTTTTGGGTATCAGTCCTATTTGGTTTTCCGCAACAGAATAGGAACAATTCTGAAGTATACCACAGTCATCCACAACATCAGTAAGAGGATACATAACAAGTCTTACAACAGAAAGTCAAAGGTTCTCTACAGTGATGTGTGAAGAATTTTTGTGCATGCTTTCCTATACTCCAAGATGTTGAAGATATGATGATAATATGAGCATGATATCTCAATCATATGTATGCACAGTGATGCGGGATAACAACTTGACAAAATGAGAAGACACTGTATGAACAGACCTTGTTAATATAAGAAGATTTTGTGGACATCAGCAGACCTTCATGAACAATCTTGAAGTCTTAACAGTGCATGATGAAGCTTGAAGATATGAAGATTGATTTGAAGAGGATATGAGCAAACCTCTTGATGACAAGCAACCAGATGATGACAAGCTTGATTGTTGTTTGACAGTCTGGTTTGTGAAGACCTTTCTGCTAACTGATTGAGTATGGTACGTGTGACAGTGATACCTTGGCAGTATTGAAGAGCAGTTGTTGATGAATAGAGAAGATTGAGCAGTGTGTTGCAGAAGTGTTGATCAGAGTGGTGAGTAGATGATCAACAGCATTGACCAGCAGCAGAACAGATTGAAGAGACAGATGATGTTGATATGACACAGTGACAGTAAGCTGTAATTGTAATAGCAAGATTGTCTTGCTTTTGAGGTTAGGATACCTCAAACCCTTCTTAGCAGGGTCTAAGAAAACCAGGCAGGGTCCTGGATGCAGAGTAGGTGCTCTTCATATCAGTAGGTGCTGATTTTACCTAACGGTTGTAGCCGGACCACAACTAATACAAAAAGATTACAAAATTACATTGTGTTGTGTTCTTTTGGGTTATGGTTCTTGATGATTTAACTGCTATGATATGTGAATGATGAAGTTTATGAAATGATTATGAGATTGGTTGAATGATGAATTGTTAGTTATTTGTGACAAGCGAAGCAAAGTTTAAAATTGGCTTCACACTGATTCACCCCCCCCCCTCTCAGTGTCTAACAATTGGTATCAGAGCCGGCCTTCGTCATGAGCCTACCAAGATTGAAGGAGATCCTTAGACACAATGGAGGAAAAGAAAGAGTCATCAAGCAATGACGTTCCTGTACTTGATATTACAGATTACTTCAGTTGGAGAAGCAAAATGAAGGCTTATCTGAAGAAGTTTGGTATTTGGGAAATTGTCATCAATCCACCCGCTCCATCAAACAAGAAAGGAAAACTAGCTGCACAGAAGGAAGCAAAGAAGGACAACACTACAGCCTTGAATTTCCTCATGGATGGACTTCCCAGCTCAGTGAAGGAAAGTGTAGGAGAGTACACTTTGGCAAAAGACCTATGGTTCAAGCTGGAGAGTGAGTATCAGAAGGAAAAACCAGAACCTAAAAAGACAGATTAGAAATCAGAAGACAAGCCCCCGAAAGAGCTCAATCAAGAAGAGAACTCTAATAAAGGTATGGACTCTTGTGATTATAATAGCTTGTGTGATGAAATTGAGAAGGTTCTTGCAGAAGATGATGAAGGGCTATCAAAGACCACATATCAAATACATATCATGTTGCTAAATATTGATCTTAGAGCCAATTGGTTCCTAAGCACAGTGAAACTAAACCAAAGTGATTTCATGAAGTTCAAAAAGGAAATCTTGGACTCCTTGAATGAATATAAGCAGAAGACCATGTCAATGAAAGTGTTGCTCCTAAAGCTCAAAGACAAGGACAAAGAGTTACGAGATCAAATGAAAGATAAGGATGTTGAAATTGAACAATTAAAGATTGAATTGATCAATCAAAAGGTAGAATCAGAAAAGCCTGCTCAAGAGCTTGAAGAAACTAGAGAGGTCAATCATGATCTGAAGACTTAGCTGAAGGAAGCCAAGAGGACAGAAGAAATCTTGAAGAGTCAGCTAGAAGAAAAGGAGGAGACAGTCCAGAAGTTGGAATTAGAGGTAGTTGGTCTCAGGAAGAAAGATAAGAAGAACGAAGCCTTGGTCAAGCTCCAGGACAGTTCAATTGTCCTAGATAAGATCTTAGATTGCCAAAGATCTCCACTCGACAAAACTGGTCTTGGTTACAAGAAGAACAAAGAAAAATTTGAAGATGACACTTGGTCTCTGAAGACTCCAGAAGCATGTCCATCTACGTCCAAAGCTGCTCCCCAGGCACCTGCACATGACAATAAGGATTTTGGAAGTTCAAAGATGAAACAAGGAGTTAGGTCTGTTCATCAAAGCAACTTCATAAAGGAAACAACTACAAGACCCAGGTATGAAAGTGGCTTCAATGGTTATTGTTATTCTTGTTCTAACTTTGGTCATAAGGCTATGGATTGTAGGTTCTATGGAAGAAGAAGGACTGAAAACCCCAATGTATCAGTTAGATGTTGGACATGTAAACAAGTCGGTTATGTAGCTACCACATGTCACACATTGAGATGCTACACCTGCAGTGGGTTTGGACACAAAGCCCATGAATGTGCCAGTCAAAAAAGTCAACCAAGAAGGAGTAATCCATACACATCAGCAAGAAGATTTGAAGATCAGAAGACAAATGTCTACAGTCAGGGACACTCTCAAACATGGAGAAATGAAGTTGATCAAAGAAGTGTTGGAAGTTCCAACAACTCAGTCATATGTTGGTCACATTGCTGCACATTGTCATAAGATGAGGTGTTATAGCTGCATTGGCCTTGGGTACAAATCTCAAGATTGTTGGAGTACACGGAAACAATCCTTGAGAAGTTTCCTAGACAACTCATCAAGGAAAGCCAGTACAAATGAAGGAACAAATGCTCAAAGGACAAATGTCAAGAAGCAGGTATGGATGAGGAAGACCGAGCAGTTGCAGATAGGAGAGGTTGATCAGAGCAGGGAAGATGGCTGCCATACGGCAAGCCAAGTGTAAGGTCTCTCAAAGACCTTAGCACACCTTGAGTTCATGACGCTGGAGAGTGAACTCAAAGGAGAAATGATGGTTACTCTAGGCATACAGACAGGTCCTAGGATCGTGCATATTGACAGGGGGAGCAGTCAACAGTGATCAGAGATCTCAGACACATGTATGTTGACACCCTTTGCCATTCATGCCAAAGGGGGAGAAATGAAAACAAAGGGGGGGAGATGAAGACAAAAGGGGAGCATGCTCATAGGGGGAGCATGAGTTATTGTCATCAATGACAAAGGGGGAGATTATTGATGAAATTTTCATTGATGCCAACATGGACTTGCAGTGGCCCCACAGGATGTCATTGATGCCACCAAGTCCCTCTTGCAGTGCCTCGGATCCCTTACAAGAGTGGGTTTGTAGCACCTTGTACCCAGTTGACAAGGTCCTTGTACCCACAAGCTGGATCCTGAAGCCATGATGGATGTTGAAGAAGCCCATGATGCCTCTTGCCTAATGAAGAATCCTTTGGAACCTTGAAGGAATGGTGAAGGCAATGTGGGTCATTTGTATGATGTGGCATGATGATGCTCTTGCATTTGGTAACATAACCCTTGAATCCCTTGAAGCCCTTGAATAATTCCTTGGAACTCTTTGTGTCATCACGATGGTGGTAACCATGGAGATCAAACCCTTGTTGTTTGTTGGAGCTCCTGAAGTATTGTTGAGGCCTTTGATGTGTTGATGAAGATCTTGCATACATTGTAACAATATTAGGTCATCCCTTCAAAAATGTGGAATGGTTCAAACTTGAAGTGGCAATAAAACGGAAATAAGTCTTGGAGAAGGCCCCCTCCCAGCCTTTGACGTGGATTGGTAGTTACCTTGGAATAGGATGACGCCTTGGAGAAAACATCCTTAAGGTAACACCACCGTAAAAAGGGGGGTTGTGTGCACATTGCTTGAAATGAAGGCTAAACTTAAAATGTTTATATTATTAGGTAAGTATTATTGTTTTATATAAAAATATGTCAGCCAATAAAAAATTACTCCTCATTTGATGGAAGTCAACCCTTTTAGCCTCCACGTTGAACTATATATATAAACACCAAGCAATCGCTCAAAAAGGAGATAGAAAGAAGTAGTGCACTCTGAGCTCACTGGACAGAGGAAATTTTCGATGAAGAAGCTCGCTTGACTGAGGCAGCCGTGGTTTGTAACTTTGGTGGACTAAGGAAATTTCGGGTGTTCTTTTCTATTTCTGAGTCTGTACTCACCTCCAAACAGTCAACAAAGGCGCAGCCAGCCGAGATCCTGGGAAAGACGTGAAATAAATCTGTCACGAAAGAGTTCAGATGCAAGTAAGATGCGGTGATTATAGTGAGGAGAGGAGAATGGAACGGGTAAGGGTAACCGGAATTCCCAGTACCTTAGACTAAAAGACAATGGAAAACCAAAGCAAAGCATGAGGCCCGGAGCTTGAATCTTGAAGCATTTCATTTGGTAGCATGTCTGTAGCTTCAGTTAAGATCTTATTCGCTACTGCAAGCATGCTATGGTCGTCAGTACCGGGCAAATCCAACCCTGCTAATGGCAGTTGTATTCTTGGCCGCCTTCTGTAACAGCCGGATTCGAGGGGGGTGCGGCATCAGATCTCTTTCTTGGCAGTTGATTCGAGTGGCGTGAAGTGCAATTTACTGAAATTATTTGCTCAATATCGTGGAATGAGATATGCATCCTGCATTCTCCAAGATTTAGGTTTTAAAAGATTGTGGCTTTGAGGTTGCAATGGAGTGTATGTTTCCTACATCTCTGTTCACATAGAACAAAGAAAAGAAGATATTTTCCTGTAGCAGCTTCCACCAAACATTACACTATCCACTTTTCTGTAGCAGCGTGCCCAGCTTGAAGGAAAGATACTTACATCAGTAAGAGGATGACTAGTATCTCTGATATGGACGAGTGAATGGCTTTGTGGGCATGAGAAGACTTTGATAACATAAGAATACATTAAAGAGCAGACTCTGATTAGCAGCAACTCAATTCTGGTAGCATGTCATAAACAAGTGATATATAGTATGATGAAGAATGCCGAGGTATTAAGAGATCAGTGAAGTATGTATGTATAAACAGCAAGAGCACATATACAGTTCAACATTCACTCTCCACAGTCAACTTTTGCTACAGCAGATTGACATGACAGAGTTGGTGAATATCATAGAAGCATTGAAAGCATTTTTGGTTAATATTCTTCTCTGAAAATTTGTGGGTCTCTGAGGCAGCAATAGAGTAGCAGTCCAAATTTATTTTGTCTGATTTTTAAGTCTTTTTGGAGCAGCAGTAAAACAATGTTTGTTGTTGGATTGAAGCAGATGTTTGATGGGGACATGGACAATAAATAAAAAATACACACTGTCTGAACAACAGTAAGGGAAATTCGGTGATAGCCATATGGGCAGTGTAGATGCCACTGTCAACAGATGACATAGACTTTGATGGTGTTGCCTTTCTCCACCACATAGGAAGCACAAAAATTGCAGGATAAGTCTCTTTATCTGAGATCATAGGGTATACTCTTTTGATTTGTTCATGATGAGATTGCAAATTACAGAACTCTGAGTTTTGGGTATCAGTCCTATTTTGGTTTGCAGCAGCAGAATAGGAACAATTCTGAAGTATACCACAATCATCCACAGCATCAGTAAGAGGATACATAACAAGTCTTACAGCAGAAAGTCAAAGGTTCTCTACAGTGATGTGTGAAGAATTTTTGTGCATGCTTTCCTATACTCCAAGATGTTGAAGATATTATGATAATATGAGCATGATATCTCAATCATATGTATCCACACTGATGGGGGATAACAACTTGACAAAATGAGCAGACACTGTATGAACAGACCTTGTTAATATAAGAATATTTTGTGGACATCAGTAGACCTTCATGAACAGTCTTGAATTCTTAACAGTGCATGATGAATCTTGAAGATATGAAGATTGATTTGAAGAGGATATGAGCAAACCTCTTGATGACAAGAAACCAGATGATGACAAGCTTGATTGTTGTTTGACAATCTGGTTTGTGAAGACCTTTCTGCTGATTGATTGAGTATGGTACGTGTGACAGTGATACCTTGGCAGTATTGAAGAGCAGTTGTTGATGAACAAAGAAGATTGAGTAGTGTGTTGCAGAAGTGTTGATCAGAGTGGTGAGCAGATGATCAACAGTATTGACCAGCAGCAGAACAGATTGAAGAGACAAATGATGTTGATATGACATAGTGACAGTAAGCTTTAATTGTAATAGCAAGCTTGTCTTGGTTTTGAGGTTAGGATACCTCAAACCCTTATTAGCAGGGTCTAAGAAAACCAGGCAGGGTTCTAGATGCAGAGTAGGTGCTCTTCATATCAGTAGGTGTTGATTTTACCTAACGATTGTAGCCGGACCACAACTAATACAAAAAGATTACAAAATTACATTGTGTTGTGTTCTTTTGGGTTATGGTTCTTGATGATTTAACTGCTATGATATGTGAATGATGAAGTTTATGAAATGATTATGAGATTGGTTGAATGATGAATTGTTAGTTAATTGTGACAAGCTAAGAAAAGTTTAAAAATGGCTTCACATTGATTCACCCCCCTCTCAGTGTCTAACACTATACCCCAGGAATGCTTTAATTATGATTCTGGGTTGATCTTGACCACTTTATTGACTCCCAGAATTAGTAACTGCGCTTGCTTGCAGATTCTGCATTATTACGCTTTTATCCAACTTTTTTGTGGATAAGGTAAAACTAGTTAACTAGGAAACTAATATCTTTTATTTCCAACCCATCCTCCATGATTTTCTCTCCATTCTACAGGATTAGCATGTTTTTCCATCACTCTTGACAAATCACTCATGCTTTTTCTAATTCGTGAGGTCCTTGACTGATTTGGGAAGTGCTTTAGCCACCTATGGGGGTTTATCATATTTAGTAAGTCTACCTTTCTGAGCTTTATGAGTTGTCTCCATACAACTCGATTTTACCTATGAGGGATGTATTATTTATGTACACTATTATTCATCATTATTTAATGGAAAGATACATTCCAATATTCATCTCTTCATTCATGTGTTTCAGTCTCTTTTCTTCTCTCTATTTTTCTTGTGTATGCTTGTGAGAATTATCTTACTAGTAAGATCTATTTCCCGTGCTTCTTCTTAGCATCTTTGCTCATAACATTGGAGCTATTCTTCCTACATGGTATTAGAGCATTGGAGCTATTATTGCTATAGGGGATCTATTCTCTGGAGAGAGACTTTGAGTCCATGGATTACTTAAGCACATTAGTGGTGTTTGGGCTAGCATATCTCTCAATGTAGTTTGGTAGGAGCTGAACAGATTGGAAAGCTTAGAGCTGATTCTTGGTACTTGGTTTCCACCAAAGCATTGCACCTCAAGAGCTTGGTTCATTGAGACTTCAATGATTATCAACATGGCACAATAGTAACTCGTAGGAGTTGGGTTTGGTGGACTCCCCATTTGGTGGTGGGATCCGGGCATTCATACGAGCAATGGATTGCTTGTGATTATAGCGACGATTGACAGGGATTTAACGATGATCGACTTGTTATATTGTGATGACCATGGAGGAGTGGGTGATACTTCTTATTTATGTGTGCAATACAGAATTTATTCCCTAGTATTAAGGATTGAGATTGACTGTGGACCCACTACGGAGGAGATGGTTAGTCTCCACTTTCAGGAATTTATTCATGGGATGCCTAGGTTTGGAGGCATGATAGAGCAGTCTTCTAAGGAGTTTGTGCAGCTTATGATTACTTGGCACATCAAGGGCACTGAAATGGATTCTTGTGTTAACACTAGGCAGACCGATGCTCTAGGTAGAGGGTGCTTCACATCCTATAAGTTAGTGGGGGAACCGAGTAACTTTACCTTTTGCAAGAAGATCTGAGGAAGGTTCGCATCGAGAAACTTGGTGGATATTATGTTTGGTCAAAAGGGCAAGTCGAAACTCACTCATTTAGCAGCATTGATGCAACCTTCGACCATCTGGGATCATATTGTTAGCTTGCATCACATGTTTATTGAGGATGCAAGGCGTATAGTATATATGTACAAAGATTCATCGATTATTAGATTTCATGCACATTCCGGAGATTTGCTCGAAGTATAGGGAAACATTGGTGATAAGAGATATCATTGTTGATGAAATTGCCATTGATGCCAACATGGACTTGCAATGGCCCCACAAGATGTCATTGATGCCACCAAGTCCCACCTGCAGTGCCTTGGACCCCTCACTGAGTGGGTTTGTACCTTGCAGTTCCTTGGACCCCTTACATAGTGGGTTTGTTCCTTGAACACCTTGTACCCAGTTGACAAGGTCCCTGTACCCACAAGACTGGATTTTGATGCCACCACCTTGCTGAAGATGTTGAAGGCCCTGCTGATGGTCCTGAAGCCCTTGCAGACAGTGTTGAAGACACTGGTGATGGTCCTGAAGCCCTTGCAGATGATGGAGAAGCCATAGATGGGTTGGAGAAGCATTAATGACTCATTCTGTGGTCATTCATGCCCTGATGGTGTCATGGTACCCTAGGAGAAGGCCTATCAACCCCATAGGTGATGCCATGATGGATCTTGACCCTTGGAGGTCCTCTTGTGTGGTTGAGGTGGTTGAAGAAGCCCATGAAGCCTCTTACTTGACGAAGAAGCTTTGAAGAAGTCCTTGGACCCACACTTGATGGGTTAATGGTCCTTGAACCCTTGAAGGAGATGATATGGTTACTTTTGGATGATGGGGTCCTTGGTCACACATGTCATGGTGTTGGGATTCTTTGATGAAGCCCTTGATGGCTTGATACACCCTTGCATGTGATGGTTTGGGTCTTGAACCCACACATATGGATCTTGAAGATGATGAGTGACATGACAAAAAACACCTTGTTGACTCATCCTTATGATATGACTTGAGGATAAACCCTAAACCCTTTTAAAGTGGTGGTACAATGTCTCATGGACATTAAAAACATTTTATTTAAATATTATATGATTCAAATTCAATTTTTAAATACAAAATACATACTTACCTTGCTCATCCTAGAAGTCGGACCTAATTCAAGGAGTGGACATTATGAATGTGTATATAAGCACATCACCTTCACACTCCAAAAAGTTGATTAAAATCAAAACAAAAATCAATATTTGTTTTTAGCAGGCCTACTCCACAAAATTTATAAAAGTTTCTTATCAGGTCGGACCCAAAATATGAAGGGAAACGTGTATAAATAGAAGTAATGTCTTGTTCATTTTATGGTGAATTTTGGAAGTGGCTCTGTGATTTTTTGGATGGTTAACTGAGGAAAAAACACAGACTGTGGTGGTAGTAGTAGGGTGAAGGAGAAGTCAAATTTTGCAGTAGTCTTTTTTTTTTTTTTGGAGCAGCAGTTCATTATGAACTTGCTTGGGGTTTACCAACACAAGTACACTAGTTGAGAGGTAAGATTTTCAGATGAACAGACAGCTCTGGTTTCGTAGGACTGACGAAAATCGGGTGGGAGCAGTTTAAGGGTTACAACAGTCCAAATTTTGCAGCAGAAAAGCCTCAATCACGAATTTTGCAAAGGAGAAGTTTTTTATTTTATTTTAATATATTTTTGCTGCTGTTCTAGACTTACAAACGGTCCTGAATTTATCTCAAGGATAATTTTGTTTTTGGAGCTCTAAATTCCGGTGAAATGGTGGGTTGCTACAGCAGCGCAACAGCAAACAATTTTTTGAAGTCTGATTTTTATTACAGCCACGGTCAAGAGATAAGAAGCTGATTTGAAATAAGCAGCGAATTTTTTGGGGACTAAAGGGCAGCAAAGGAGCTACATCAGTCAATCTTTGGAAGTCAAATTGCTTGTTGATCTTAAAGTCTGAAATCTCAGACTACTTAGAGTGCATGTAACATATATATATATATATATATATATATGGTTAAGCAGAAACTTGTGTATGAATAAGCCAACCTTGAAAAATGAGCAGAACAGTCCTGAATTGTTCTAGCATAATGATGCCCTAATTCGTTGGGTGAGAATTCATCTTTTCATCCTTTCGAATAAACACCAGCAAAAGGAATATCTTTGTGGAGTCCCGAATTGAAGGAGCACGCTGAGGTTGAGTGAAGCTAAGTATTCGGCGGCAACAGCAGTAGGTTGACTTCATGAAGATAACTAGCATGATAGAGATGGCTTGAATGGCTGTACAGTATAAACCTTTGAAGTCATGGGAAGCATTCTACAACAAAGTATTGATGTGCTCAGCTTATGAAAGAATGAAAGATGATTGAGATTGACAGTGATATACATACAATGAACCATAGTCAAGCACTGGTATTGGCATTTTGAGCACTCTATTATCACCTTCTCCATAGTAAAGTGGTGGACACCTGGTCACACATATTAGTCATTTATATCAACTGCAAGTGTTCAATGTTTGCCTGGAATTAATGGATTGTCACCTTCAGCAATAGTTTGTCTTTATGACAGCCACAAATATACTCTCTTAGGAGGATTGAGAGTTGTATGCATATTGATGTTGATGATGCATCTCCATACTCGATGCCATGATAACCTGTTTCAGACACCTACAGCATGCTTAAATAGTCTGAAGATGACAGACATCTGTCTTAAGGTTCTTACACAGTTTGCAGAGAAGTTCTCTCTCAGCCTGCTTTTGACTGGTATTTGGACTTAGACGAACCTGTTGATGAGAATCTATACAAGAATGATGATAACCCTATAGTATCGATGCACTGCAAATGGAAGTATACAGTAATGAACATGCATGATGTGATGCATACATGATACACATTGTGTATACCCTTAGCCCTAGGACGATGATGACATCTATGCACAGTGGCGTGTATACTGTGAAGTGGTGAAGAAGGTAGTAATGATATACTTACAGTGACATAAATAATGATGATAAGTGATATGTGAAGTGGACCCTTGATGATACTATATGACAAGGGTTGACGATGAGCAGACCTTTGATGAGCAGATAACCAGCAGTGTTGAAGACATGAGCAGCAGTGAGAAGATGAACAAGATGATTGATGCGTAGCAGTATTGATAAGCAGATTGCAAAGAGTGATGAGCAGAAGAGTGTTGCAGCTATAGATGACCAACAATAGTGATGTTTAATATGACAGTGATGACATGGATAGAAAGATGATGTGGTAGTGAGCACACTTGACAGTGAGATATGTGTGTAATGAGTATGTTGAGACAGTGAGCTGTAATTGTAAAAGCAAGCTTGTCTTGCTTTTGAGGTTAGGATACCTCAAACCCTTCTTAGTAGGGTCTAAGAAAACCAGGCAGGGTCCTATATTTCATTAGAGGAAATTTCAACTCAAAATGGGCCTCCTAAAATGAACTAATAAAATAATAGTTAAAATAATAAAATAATATTTATTAATTTTGGAGGAAGAAAAGAAAAAAATTACTTTTGTGTTTGTATTTTTGACATATCTCCCTGTTTTTTTACTCAAAATTTGATCAAGAGAGCTTGTTGGATGCAGAATTTAATTATGCATCCAACGAGCTCTCCTGATCGAAATTTGAGTAAAAACACAGGGAGATATGTAAAAAATACAAACAAAAAAGGTAGTTTTTTTTATGATACCTATCCCCAAATTTATATTAAAAAAGTGTTTAAGACCTATACGGTATTTCAAATTTAAAGCAATTTCATTGGCTAACACATGATGACATGGAATTTGAATAAAAGTTAAAAGGCTCATTTTGAGTTGAAATTTCCTCTAATGAGAGTAGGTGCTCTTCGTATCAATAGGTGTCGATTTTACCTCACAGTCGTAGCAGGTCCAAAACTAATACAAAAAGATTACAAAATTATATGGTGTCGTGTTCTTTTGTGTTATGGTTTTTGATAATTCAAACGCTTATGATATGTGAATGATGAAGTGAAAGATGTTTATGAAATGATTATGAAATTGGTAGAATAGTGCAATGATGAATTGGTAGTTAATTGTGAGAAGTTAAGAAAAGTTTTAAAATTGGATTTACACTGATTCACCCCCCTCTCAGCGTAAACATTGTGTCCAACAATTGGTATCAGAGCCGACCTTCATCATTAGCTTTTGCAAGCTTGAAGGAGATCCATGGACACAAGTATGGATCCACAAGAAGAATTCATCAATAATGTACCAAGGTTTGATGTGAAAAATTATTTTGGTTGGAGGAGCAAAATGAAAGCCTATCTCAAGAAAATTGGAGTTTAGGAAATTGTCATCAATCCACCCAATCTATCAAACAAGAAGGACAAAGCAGCAGCTCAGAAAGATGCAAAGAAGGACAATACAACAGCTCTGAAATTTCTCATGGATGGACTTCCTAGGTCAGTCAAAGAAAGTATTGGGGAATGCACTTCAACAAAGGATCTTTGGTTCAAATTGGAGGATGAATACAAAAAGGAAAGGCAAGACACTGAATAAGACAATCAAGAGGCAAAAATCAAAACTACTGAAGATGCCAAGCATGAAGATTCAAACTCCAGTAAAGGTATGGATAATTTCGATTGTAGTATGCCTATATTTGATGAAGTTGAAAATGCCATTACTGAGAATGATGAAGCAATGTTGAAAGCTAAACAGAGAATTATAAACTATGTATGCAACATAGATCTCAGAGCTGATTGGTACTTGAACAAAGTTGATCTTAATCAATCTGATTACAAGATGTTTAGGATGACAACGTTTGATTATATGGATAATCTCCAAAGGAAGAATGTTGAACTAAAGGAGTTGCTCAAGAAACTTAAGCATGAAGGAGTAGTGTGGCTAAAATTGCTGAAAGAAAAGGAAGAAGAAAAAGACAAACTAAAGATTGATTTGATCGATCTAACCCTACAACAAAAGAACCATGTTAAAGATTCAAAAATACTTGAAGAAGCAAGAGAGACAAATCTTGAACTGAAAACTCAGCTAGAAGAAGCCAAGAGAATAGAAGAAGCATTAAGAAATCAATTGGAAGAAAAAGAAGTGACAAATCATATGCATGAGTTTGAGATTGTCAATCTCAAAAAGAAGATTGAAAAATCAAAGCATCATGAGAAGTTCAACAGCAGCTCTGTCATGTTGGATAAATTATTAGATTGCCAAAGGTCTCCCTTTGACAAATCTGGTCTTGGGTTTAGAAAGGTAGAAGACAATCTAGAAGAAGACAAGTTGTCTCCAAAGACCCCAAATGCTGGTCCATCAATGACCAAGGATGCATCCTATGTACTTGCACATGACAACAAGGATGGTGAATGTTCAAGAACACATCAAGACGCTGACCTCATTCTTCAAAGCAAAGATTCAACTCCAAGATGGAAACAAGGTCCAAGGTATGAATATGAATTTAATGGCTATTATTTTTCTTGCTCAAACTTTGGCCACAAAGCAATGAATTGTGGAAGCAGAAATATTAGAAGACAAAGCAACTCAATTAGATGCTGGACATGCAAACAAGAAGGCCATATTGCTACCACATGTCATACTTTGAGATGCTACACCTGCAGTGGGTTTGGCCACAAAGCCCAAGAATGTGCAAGTAAAAGAAGTCAGCCAAGAAGGAGTCCTTCATATACATTAGCAAGAAGATTTGAAGATCAGATGACAAATACCTACAGTCAAGGTTACGGTCAGGCATGGAGAAATGAAACTGATCAAAGAAGTGTTGGAAGTTCCAATAGCTCAGTCAGGTGCTGGACATGCAACAATGTTGGTCACATTGCTGCATATTGTCGTACGATGAGTCTACAAGATGTTGTTTGTGTCGATACTACACAAGGTAGAAGTGGATGCAGTAGGTACTCCGTCGTTCTCGGATTGATTTGAGACCTCGAGATTACAATGACTGGAAATTTAGTGGTTTCTAGAGATATGAGGACCATTATTTATTTCCAGGTACATGGGATTGAGGCCTTAGTAAAGAGATTCTCTGAGGAGCTGGTCAAGCTTACATCGTGGTTGATTACTCTACTTACATGATGCTTTCAGGTCTCTTGTGATGGTACCTCGCAACTTTGAGTAGAGGGTGTTATAGATCTCCTAGGATGATATGGGACCCTGGGATCATCCTTGGATTCAATTGGTTCAATTTGATTGATTATGGAGTTGTGTTGGCATTGTTGAGGACAAGTAATCTTTGGCGAGGGAGGATTTGTAATGTCTCAATACTGATAAACATGGGAAATAACTAATGACTGATGCCACACATGATACAAGCACATCATTAGCAGTGATATTAAGTCATTAGGGGATAAAGAGGAGCACTTTAGTAGTATCAAGTGACATGCACGACATGCGAGGCATAATTCGAAATGCATGCGACATGCATAATTAAAGTCGCATGCATGCGTAAGTTAAGTTGCATGCAGCATGCAAGGGCAAAAAGTAATAAAAGAAGGAAAAATGAATTAACTAGGCATGCATTGTTATTATTCACTTTTGGAATTGATTTGACAGCTCTATGGGTTGCTTGAGGGTTCATGCCGAATTTCCTTGACCAAAATTAGGTTCGATGGTGATATCTATCCATGCTAGCCAATTTAGAGGATAGATCATCCAGATCTATCACCATGCTTCAAGACAACAATAGATTTACTATTATTTTCAGAGTTCGAGAGTATTTGCATAAGGAATTCATAGAGGTCACATCACTCTGACACATCTTGAGGGCACATTTTTTTACTCTTTCTGAGGGCACATTGTTGGACTATCATTGAAGGCGCCTTGATTATCTATTCCACTAAGGGTGTCTCAGTTGTTCAGACACTGAGGGCACATTGCTTATTCCAAAGGGCACACCAATTGACTAATAACAATGAGGGCACATTCTTCCTAGAGATATCACTGGGGCACATTGTTCTAATCTATATAGGGTGACATCATCTAACTACTTCAATAAGGCGAATCATATTTGACATCTATTATGCTCCTTTGTGTTCGTACTATTCTTTCTGGTGGTAGTATTATAGATCTGAGATGATAATGGGGCGTGAGGCTATTGCATGCACTTGTTGGGCGAATTCTCTTACAACTGTTACCATATCTAGAACCATAACTTATGCATGGAATGCATGTCTTCTTTGTGATGTCATACAACCCAAGTCAATTCATTCGATATGTCCATGCATTGTTTTTGAGCTTGTTTACATTGTAGATCTTATTATATTGTTATATCTAAGCCATGCAACATTATAATTTTCCATGCAAACCTGTTATCTATATTATACTTGCATGTCAAACCCTTAAACAAATATCAAATATTACAACAAACCCAACACAACAGCAGAGTCCATCAGTTTAAGATATCTCAAGATAAAAAAAAAGAGGTGGTGCATAGTTTAGGTGGATGTAAGTGGAGAGAGACAATGAGACAGATGTAGGGATATCAAAACCTAAAGTCAACATCCAATTTGAAATCGTTTTGTTGATAAAGCCATTTCAGAGAGCATTGTCCTATCTTTAAATGGATATGCAATGCTTATTATGGTAATCTTAAATCATGCATAGATCATGTATCACTTAAAAAAAGGTTTCCCAAAGTAAAGTTTTAAATGTTGTATAAGATTGATAAAAATGCATTGTTCAAGGTTTATTGAGGCTTTAAATGAATATGTAAGATTTTCGTAAATCGTAATTTAGTCATGTACCATGACATTTTTTCCTAGCATTACATAGGATTGATAAAAAGGCATATCATGAAATGTTTTTGCTATCATTGCATAGGATTGATGAAGATGACGCACGTAATATTGATATTTTCGAGCTACACCGGTTTTCTCCTTGGAGGTCATAGGTTCAAAACCGGCGGGGGGTAGGGTTGCTCATTGGCCTGTGGTGACAAGGCTTGAAGGGTAGGCGAACCCTAGGATAGATGCTCACCTCAATGTGCTTCAAGACGTCTCAGCCCTTGCTAAGTCACAAGTTATTGGTATATCTGGCTTGCAGGCTGTTGAATATACTCTTGGGAGGTTGTTTTTCCCATGGTTAAAAAAAAAGGATTGCTGAAGATGAAAAAAACATATTACGAAAAAAAATTCATAGCATTGTATAGGATTGATGAAAAGGCCTGGTTTAGTGTTTGTTATATTTAAATGAATGTGAAGATTATTATGATTTTTGTAAATCATGCTTCGTTCATCCTGAAAAAGAAATTTTCCAAAGTTTTACTTGTTTAATTGTGGAATGAATAAAATACAAAAAGCTTTTCTGGCCGTTGATGGCAGTTGTGTCATCATTGTTTTTAAGCAAACATATTAATTAAATGTAAAATGAAATCTTTAAATTTCCATTTGATGAAAATAAGATCCCGTGATTCATTCAATGAAAATATGACAAATGTTGGGCTATGCAACAATTTTGAAACATTCGAGTCTAAACCAACAAATTTAAAGATATTCTCAAACAATAAGACGTCATTATATTCTCCGATAACATTAGAGATAAAGCAATTTATTTATTCTGTGAAACAAATGATTTTCATTTTACATGTTAAACTTTAGACATCGCACAGAATTTTCAACTGTAAATTAATACGATGATGCAATAGTACCTGCCTTCAGCAGTGACTAATAAAGTAACAGCGACACAGAAGCATGCCTTAGTTCAAGTAAATGAAGGCTTAAGACCTTGTGGTAGAATCTACATTCTGTGATGAAAAATTACCAAATTGAATGAAAATATTAGATATAAAACAAAACAAACTTTCACTGGTAGAATTTAGTTGCATTAAACATGATATGCGTCAGCTACTATATTAAGTTATTAACTTCAATAGAAAAACTAGAAAGACAACTTCAATTCCAAATATGACACAACTTGGTAAGAAAACTAGATGCAGCTTTGACGCCCTTTCTGTATCAGTTCATTTGAGCCGAATATATAGAGGTGAAGAACGTACACAAGAAGAAAATTGATTAATAATTATATTTTACATTCAAAATTTAGAAGCACATTTTAACGAAATATGCAGTTGCAATGTTTAATTGCCTTTCAATCCAACCTCCACCAAGGTGGACCAGCTTTATAGTTACATTCACCCTCATTCCAAGAGATTTGGCATGCTTGGAGGCCAATGGCAAGATCTGGTTCCTTACCATGTTGCAAAATCCATTGATCAATTGCAGCATTCAAACTCTCATCATTTATTGTTTCTTTTTGGATGTTACCTTCTGTAAATGGATAAAGGTGGGGCGATGTCATCCTCTTAATGGTCGCTGGCATGTAAATGGAATCACCAATTATAGGGGCGCCATAGTCAGCCAATTGAGCTCTAATCTGCACATGTACAATTTTTTTGCAGTGTGAATAGAATTTGATATATTAGAAATTGCAAACAAATGAACATGTTTAAAATGACTTGAGGGCCTTGCCTAACACCAAAAGTTGTATGGAGACATTAGAATTGGGAGAATATGCATCAAAACCTTCTAAATGACAATCCATCGAGAAGTTGATAGCACTTGAAATATGTGCTAATGTCTTGAACCTGCATTGTCCACTAATGAAAGGGTTTGCAAGCTAGACCTCAAGTTATATGAGGATCATGTCGAAGACATAAGAACATTAGTTAAATGCACGCGTTCATGCATCAAATGATTATTGAAACAACATAAATTGGTTTTATAACAAGGATTCACTATAAAGGAAATTGGGGGAGCTTCTCACACGAAGACTAGAAATCATCTTGTTTGAGAACACTAAAATAATGATGCATGGACATGTTTTTAACACACAAAACGTCTCTCATTATAATCATGTTATTTGTCTGGTGGGGACAGCTTTATTGCAAAACAGATTTCGACAACAGTTTTTCACTTGTTGCCTCGGAAACAAAGGTGATTAGCAATACCTTAATTTTTTTGGCATATCAATCTTAAAGGTATTCCCATTGTTTGTTCCAAAGATTAATTATGATTTTTTGTTGTTGCTTTCAAAGATGATTGATTACATCTTATGATTTACACTGTTACCGTACCAATGTCTATGGAATATTTACAATCTAGTGCCTAGCAGTAGGAATCTATGATCCTAAAAGTAAATTCATGGGAATTCAATTTCCTATTCCAATTGTTTCCATTGTAAATGTTGGGAAAGAATAACAAGCATTTTTCGTTCCTTGCGTATCCACAACTTATTCTAAGCAAGAGACCGGGTATAAAGAAATTAACACACGCATGAAAAACGGTATTGCAGAGAATAGAGAGAAAGCTCAAACTCATTATTCCCAAATGATATATGTTATTCTATTGTTGGCAAGGGGTTTTGGGATAAGGTAGTTGTGCAGCATCGCGGATGCTGCGCAAGGTCAAAGATGTCGCGCAAGATGGAAAATGACACACAAGTCGGAAGTAGAATATTTTATGTATTTTTGGTTATCTTTTGTAGTTTTGGACCGCATTTTGTAGATAATGGTCACTATTTTGTAGAATCTGTTAAGAATTAGTTAGAGAGTTAGTTAAGCGGACCACCGATGCAAAGGCGCAAGCCTATAAGTAGATGGTGAATTGCAAATGTTATGAGCTTTTAGACACTTCACTTTTCTTGATCTTTTGAGACAAAGTCCGGTTGTGAACTTATTGATCTGTGTATGCGACATGAGGAACTGTTATGGAGAATTTGTGTTTTTGTGCGGAAATTAATATGACATGACGGAAGTTGAGCAAAATCTTTGTGTCATTTTCTATTTTCCCGTTTTACCGTCTCTGCGACTCAAATATGAATGCAATGTGTATCTGTGACATGGATCTGTAAATGATGCGATGTTTCCTTGTTTCAAATGATGTTATTTTGTTAGATCTATTTGCGCATCAATGTTTTATTGTAGTTCTGATATGATAATATGATCTGTTGAATGATGATGTGGTTCTCTTAAGGCATATGTTGAATGATTAGATCTGTCAAATAATGTTGCACTAAGTTGATAAGTAGATGCACATGATCCTCCTTCATTCGGCGGAAACTTGGTTCCGTCAACTCTTCCTCGAACATCTCGGGTGAGACTTCATTCGCTCTGCGGATCTTTCCAGATGGGGTAAAACCTATCTGGGCCGGTGCTCAAGGAGATCGTGGTGGTTTGGGTGTCGACAGAAAGGGAACCCCTGCCGACTGGTTTTGTGTCAACAAATGGTTCCGTTGTCAGGACAAAGCTCAAACTCATTATTCCCAAATGATATATGTGTATCCACAACTTATTCTAAGCAAGAAACTGGGTATAAAGAAATTAACACACGCATGAAAAATGAAACTGCAGAGAATAGAGACAAAGCTCAAACTCATTATTCCCAAATGATATATGTTATTCTATAAATAATAAGTATTTCATTTTTCATTTTTAGCAAGATAAGATAGACCAGAACTCCGCATACGCTTGATTATTTTCTCGACGTTTCAAACCACATGGTTGGGCTCATAATATGTCAAACACCATGAGTTTCATGGAAGATGAATCATCTAGAGATAAACCCCTTTTATTATGTCCGTCAATAATAATAAATGTGACATATTAATTATTAACATAAATATGTTCTAAGCAATACCCAATAATATTACTCTCTATTTTTGGTTGTGTGAAACTACACCAAGCTTATCTCTAATTTTACAAAGTTATTTGGACCAGGAAGCTTAGGGAGAATGACTGGATCGACGCTTGAGTTGCACAAGAGTACGACTTGATCTCTCCGTTCTATACAAAGTTTACAAACTATCGAATGTAGTGACAATGAAGCTTCACATGCTTTGTTCATTCATGGATGAACATATTCATTGCCAAACTCAGTATACCTAGATTATCACATTGCATTAAATTGTTTTATTGGCAAATAAGCAAGTAGTTCCCATAACGACATTGCTTAACTATTGAATGTAGTGACAATGAAGCTCACATGCTTTGTTCATTTATGAAACAACATATTCATTGCTAGCTTCAATACATCTTGATTATCACAATAACATATAATTGCAACAGATTGTTTTATTTGCAAATAAACAAGTATTTTCCGCAACCACATTGCTTCACAAGCTGTAACTGTCGTTGCCTTATACTCTGTTCTGGAGGATGCGGGTGCTACAATTGGTTGCTTTTAATTTTGCCAAGAAACTGCATAGGTGCCAAGATTAAAAATATACCTTGTAGTACTTTTAATATAAAAGGAATAACTCTCAAATGAATACGTTTATTGATCACAAATGCTTTGTTTATATAATTGAAAAGGACCGTTGTGCTTCATCTTCCAACAGATGCTTTGGACTTCTTGAAGACTCTTTGTCTTCTTATTTAAAACAAAAAACTATTTACATCATTTACATGGACCCATAATCCTTGTGGATTAGGTTACCAACATTCCCCCCATTAATCCAAAAAGCTAAGAAACCAAACGCGTTAAAATAGGCCCGCATGTCGCGTGTCCGACACAGACACGCTGACAGAGCGTGTTGGACACATCTCTGCAGCGTGTCCTGAAATCGAACATGCGTGTCCGTTGACTGTCACTGCGTGTCCCAAAAGCATGACACGTCTTTTGCGGAAAAGACGCCTCGGTCCTCTTTAAAAACGAATTTTGTCCTTTCTTTTGTCATTTTCACTTGTGGAGAGAGCTCCAAGAGAGTTTTTTTTGCGGGTGATGAAAATTTGAAGGATTTGGAGTGCATTGAGAGTAAATTTGGTTGGGTGGATTGCAAGCTCAACCATCAAACAATAAGAACAATGTCTCATTTAGCTAGGGCAGGAGCTAAAGGGCAAAGGAAAGGGAGAAATGCCCCATCTATTGTCTCCTCTCCTATTCCTCTAAACACAAGCTCTTCTACTCCTCTTGCTAGTGGAGCTCATGCTCCATTGAACCCTGTTTTAGCAAGACAACAAGCCCAAGAGAAAAAATACCCTTTGTGAAGGTATGTGACTAGGAAAGAAAGGCCCGGGGCAAAGCTAGGTGGGGGAGGCAATTTGTCTTGGACTTGTAAATTTTGCAAGAATGAGTTTAAGAGCACACGGTACCGACTTAAGGGCCATTTGTTGACCCTTCCTTCTTGAGGGGTTTCTTCATGTAAAGCAGTGAGTGTCACCTAAACGAGAGAAATGGGAAAGGAGGATCAAGAATGCTCAGGCAATGTAGCAGCAACAAGCAAGAAAAATGATGAGGATCCTCTTCCATTCTTAAGGAAACCATCTAGCATTCGGCCTCCATTTCAACCTAGCAGAGGTCATACATATCCAACAAGAAATAGGCCATCTTCAAGTGGTCCAATGGACAATATTTTCCAACAAGAGGCGGGAGAAGAGGTGGACCTCACCATTACATTATTTTTCTACCTCAACTTCATCTCATTCAATGTTGCACGGTCACCATTATTTATTAAGATGTGTCGAAGTCTCATTGAACAAGCTCCATCTGGTTATGTGCCTCTTGGTTCAGAGAAGCTTAGAAGCACGTTATGGGTTAAGGAAAAGAAGGAGGTGGATAAAATTCTTAAGCCAATTAGATCAACATGGCCCTCATCCGGAGTGAGTATTGTTTATGATGGATGGACGGATCCAACACGCCATCCACTCATCAATTTCATGGTATCTTCCCAAAATGGACTGGTGTTCTTGAAAGCGGTGGATGCTCTTGGGAAATACAAGGATGATGATTTTATGGGTGAGTTATTCATCAAAATCATTGAAGAAGTAGGTTTTGGTTCTTGTCTACAAATCATCACAGACAATGCACCTGTTTGCAAGGCCACTAGCATGATTGTGGAAACTGAATATCCAGAGGTATTTTCATTTTGGACACATTTCATTGCTAATTTGCTCATTGTTTGAATTTATCACAAGATTTATCTAGGAGAAAGGTCATTTTATTGATTTGAGTTGTTAGTATTGTAGAGTCATTTATACTTGTTTTCTTTACTCTTACAAAGTTTTTGGACACCTTGCATTGCCCATTCCTTGAACTTAGCACTCAAATCCATTGCTTCAAATGTGACATGGATTGGCAACATTATTGAGGATGCACGCCATATCCGTAACTTTATACAAAACTACACAAATTCCCTCACCATCTACAAAGAGTAAACACATCTTTCATTGT
>LPNX010203336.1:0-39359 GCA_001517045.1 Pseudotsuga menziesii | reverse complement strand
AACTATAGTTCAACTACATGCAGATTTTTTTTATGCGTGGGGATCAAGCCATGTAACAGTATTTGCACTCTCCTTATGCGTGGGGATCAAGCCATGTAACAATATTTGCACTCTCCTTATTTGATGCGCGGGGATCAAGCCATGTAACAGTATTTGCACTCTCCTTATTTGATGCGTGGGGATCAAGCCATGTAACAGTATTTGCACTCTCCTTATTTGATGCGTGGGGATCAAGCCATGTAACAGTATTTGCACTCTCCTTATTTGATGCGTGGGGATCAAGCCATGTAACAGTATTTGCACTCTCCTTATTTGCACTCCCCTCCCAATTAAAAATACATGATACTCAGTTTTTTTTATGCGTGGGGATCAAGCCATGGCAAGAGATTCCAATAGGAGCAATATAGACACATCGAAATACACTGTCTGTACCTTTTTGATGCAATCGTAGTAAAGCAAACTCAGCACAGATAGTCTTACCGCTACCAGTAGGTGCTGCAACTAAAACATTATCATCTGAGTTATAAAGCACAGTAAATACCTGAGTTTGAATAGGATTGAAGTGTCTAAACTGTTGATAAAGTGCTTCATATGAGGGATTTCTTAACGCAGACACAGGAAGTGGCTGCAAGTCTAGCAACTCAGTTGGAGGTGGGTATTTCTCTGGCAAAATAAGATGTCTAAATGAAACTGGAAATATTGTCTGTGACCCTAACCACTTATGACCATTTTTTTTAAAAAAAACTACAGATAGCGTCGCTATATCGACGGCTTGCCGTGACCATATTTTTTTTTAAAAACTACAGGTAGCGTCGCTATATCGACGGCTTTCCATGGAACTTTGCGACGTCTTGCCGTCGATATAGCGATGTCTTCCCGTTGATATAGCGATGTATTTTCGTCGATATAGCGACGTCGTACCGTCGCAGGTATTGGGGTTGGGATTTTTTCATTCTAGGAAGGGCCGTCGCAATTGCGACGTATTCCCGTCGCTCTTGCCACGCAATTAACGGGTCGTCGCTATTGCGACGAAATGAGTGCCACGGGAAAAAAAACACTTAGACGTGGCAATATCCATGCTTTTCCGTGGATATTGCCACGTTTTTGCCGTGGAAAAATTGATCACTTGTACTAGTGATCTAATGTTTTGTTATATACAGTTGAGGTTCTCATTTCAAGATGACTAATCACACCAGCTTGATGACAAGCTTGGTGAGGCTGACGAGTTCCAAGCATGAAAGTATAAGATCTCACTAGTTCTTGAAGAAAATGAATTGGAAACCTACATAAGTAGAGGGGTTCCAGTTCGAGAGGGAGATGAGGCTAAAAGCCTTACACAAGAAGATCATTGTTGATTCAATCACAAGTGTCTTCCATAAAGACACCGAAAGAGATGTTTGATCCCTTGACCAAGCTATTTGAAGGAATGAACATAAATCAGAAGATGAATTTGAGAAAATAGTTGAAGAATGTGAAGATCCAAAATGCAGAGACCATACAGTCATACTTTGCAAGGGTCTCTCAAATCAAAGAAGAATTGAAGCGGAAGAAGAAGAAGTGGAGAATGTAAAAGTTGTGATAACCACCTTGAATGACCTTCCAGGATAATGGGATTCATTCATTCAAGGAATGTGTGCCAGAAGGAAGTAATTACTTTCAACATATTCTGGGAAGAGTAGACACAAGAAGAAGCTCGAATCATAATAAGAGAAAAGAAGATGGGAGCAACTGAAGATCAATATTTCATGATTCAAAGAAGATACCTCAAGCGATGAGGAATATGAAGAAATCAATTCTTGAAGAGCCTCTTATCCATATTGAGCATTTGGATAAGAAACGATGTTGTTATTTATGAAGAAGATGATGAAGCTGAAAGAAGGAGTCTACCCACGAAACAAATAAAGATAAGTATTCAATTGTCATTTCATGATGTTGTTTTGTTATGTATTTGTTTATATTCAGTTGATGTGTTATAAAATGTTTGCATTAATGACAATATACTACTAATATGCATGTGATGGGTAAGTAGCTCATGGTGCTATACAACTCTCTGTTGCTACTTATCTAGAATGAAACCTCTTTGGTGGCATATTAGATTAGTGCATAATCTCAATGTTGTCCTGGTAGAGATGGAAGGCATCTAAAACGTTCCGTGAAATATGGATGAATGTTGTATTGGCTAAAATAGTTGCATGATTATATCTTTATGCATAAGAATTTACCATTATGAATATGCATTATGAAATGTTTCTAATCATACAACTGGTGCATTTTCCTTGTAGGAAATATCGCGTACAATCGCCTACAAGAAAATAAGGATGAGACTTGTTCCAAAGAACAAGTGACGATAGTTCAAGATTCACACTAATAATCCAAAATGAAGAATGATGTCTAGGATGCAGTATTGAGACATGAAGGGAAGTTGGTAGTTCCATCATGCAGTAGATGGAAACATCGTGGGATACAAGGCAGGATTCATAGCACGAGGCTTCTCATGGAAATAAGGCATATAATATGAAGAGACATTTGCAGCCACTAGAAGTTAAGACACATGACAGGCATAATCATGTGTATGAGCTCAGAAGACACCCATGGGATAACACATGGGTGAGGAGCTTGAAGATCACCTAGAGTGATGCAGATCTTAACCTTTGCTACAAGGTTGAAGATGAAATCCTAGAGAGGATGACAAGCTCACAGATGGGTGCGAGAAGAAATTTTGAAAAGGTTCAAGATAGAGGATCTTGGTATCCAGTGACCCTAGATGGATACATAGAATATTAGTAGCAGAGGAGGCTACTTGTCACTCCAGTACATAATGTTTCAGTGCATAGAGAATGAAAGACAGAGGGAGAATGATGCTCCGCTTCAGAGGGAGTGACTATAGAAGATCCTGAGGTTTGACATGATACAAATAGGATGGACAACTTACTGATGACTCTAGGATTTACTGAGAGTAAAGTGGATTCCAACCTTTGCTTCAAGGTTGTAGGCGAAAGACTAGTGATGATCCTGCTATATGTTGATGACTTGTTCCTGATAGAAAAGAGGAACTCATTAAATTTGCAAGAAGGAGACTTGCTTTCGAGTTCAAGATGAAGGACTTGGATATGATGCAATAATTTCTAGGCATGGAGGTGTGGTAGAATGTGGATGGAATCTCCTTGGGAGAAGGGAAGTATGCAGTAGAAATATTGAAGAGGTTCAAGATGATGGAATGGAAGACCATGACCACACCTATGGCATCGAACCTAAAGCTATTGAGTGTTGCTTCATCAGAGTCGGTTGATGCCACGACGTATCGTCAAATGATTTGTTCCTTGATATGCATGATGAATATGAGACCAGATATTTTCTTTGCTATGAACACATTGAGACATGTTCACCTAATGATTGCAAAGCATGCAGTGAGATACCTGAAGGGTACATTTGATTATGGGCTCAAGTATGAGGTGAATCAGAATATTAACTTAGAGGGTTATGTGGATTCGGATTGGGTAGGCATTGTCATTGATAGGAAGAGCACTTCGAGTTGTTGCTTCAGTATGAGATCAGGTGTGATCTCTTGGTTTAAAAGGAAATAGTCTTGCATGGAACTAAGTACAGCTGAAGTAGAGTATGTCACAGCTTGTTTAGCTAGTTGTGAGGCAGTATGGATGACAAAGATACTGTCTGATTTGTTTGATCTCTAGTTAGTGCTACTTGTATATATTACGACAACCAGAGTTGTGTGAAGTTGTCTGAGAACCCGGTGTTCCATGACAAGTCGAAGCATATCGAGATCAAATATCACTATATTAGGGATATGGTGTAGAGAGGAGTAGTGAAGCTCCAGTATGTTGCGACGGATGAATAGATAGATGATAGGTTGACCAAGTCCTTGTCTAGAGTGAAGTTTGAGTACTTCAGGGAGAATCTTGGTTTTCTTCAAATTGAGGTTCCTTCCAAAGGGAAGCGATGAGTCTGAGAGCCCTTCTGACATGGATGTAGGATTGGTTCCTTCCATGGTCAGATATAAGTGCAAGAGCCATTCTGATGTGACTGTGGGATGTGTTCCCACATGATCAGATGTAAGCGCAGAGCCAATATGACGTGACTATGGGACGTGTTCCCATATGATCACATGTAAGTGCAAATACATTCTAATGTGACTGTGGGATGTGTTCCCACATGATCAGATGTAAGTGCAGAGCCCTTCTGACATGCTGGATTGCTTCCTCACATGGTCAGATGTAAGTGCATAGCCTTTCTAACATGCTGGATTGGTTCCTCGCATGGTCAGATGTAAGTGCAGATCCCTTCTGACATGATGGATTAGTTCCTCGCATGGTCAAATGTAAGTGCAAAGCCCTTCTGACATGCTAGATTGGTTCCTCACATGGTCAGATGTAAGTGTAGAGCCCTTTCGCCATGTATGTTGGATTGGTTCATCGCATGGTTGAATGTAAGTGCATAGCCTTTCTGACATGAATGCTGAATTGGTTCCTCTCATGGTCAGATGTGAGTGTTGGGATTTTCTGACATGGATTCAGGATGTGTTCCTCCCATGGTCAGATGTGAGTGTTGGGCGTGCCTTTCTGACATGTATGCTGGATGTGTTCCTCGCATGGTCAGTTGTAAGTGCTGGGTGGGCCATTCTGACTTAGGGTCAGATATAAGCACTGAAGAAGACCTACATGGAGGCTAGGCCTACAACCAGCATGAAAAAGGGATGGCTCTATAGAACTTCCTATGATGAGAAGAATTGAGAGATAGCACCAGTTGATCGAGATGGCAGAAGCAATGAGGATGATGATCTAGTGAAGATCCAACTTTTATGATGATCTAGTTTCGATGATGATCCAAGGGTGATCCAACCTTGATGATGATCTAGTTTCAATTATGATCCAGTGATGATCCAACGTTGATGTTGATCCAGATTTGATCTAGAGAAGAATACTTGTACTGATTAATTGTGTCAAGAGAATACCTTCCTATTTAAGAGGGAGTGTTGATGTATTTGTAAATACAGAATGTATTCACTTGTATATATTATGTATTGTACCCCGATGTTTATTCTGGGAAGTATCTGTAATGTAATTGAGTCATGTCATACCTCGATGTTCCTATCGGGATATTCAATAATGTAAACAAGTCATGTAAAGTCATAGAGGGTAACCCTCCTTATTGTTCAAGGGTTAAAGTCCCCGCAATTGTGGGGCACTAGGGTTATGAGACTCTCCTAGAGAAGCCGGCCCTAGGTGAGTTAATGTAAGTTGGGTCATTAGTACCCCAGTTGTGGTTACTCGAGCTTACATAACAGAGTCAAATCTTAAGTGAATGAAAGAATATAAATAGAGAGTGAGACTCTCTATTTATAACACACAAACTCACTCACTGGGGTGCGTGAGTGAGAGAGGAGAAGCTCTCTCAAGTGTGAGAGAGAGAATAGATGCGGAGATAATCTTTTCTATCTTTGGTTTTTACTACTACCATTGGTGCTCATTCTATCTTCGAGGAAGTTGCGGGGTTTTCTCCTTTATGGTTTCCCCGAGGAAAATTCTTTGTGTCTCTTGTCTCTTGTGATTATTGTTGTACATGTTATTCTCTCAGATAAGATCCTAAGATCATATTGCTTAAATGATAAAAATATATCAGCAGAGTTCACATTTTTAACTTCTGCAGTTCTCAGACCTGGGCAATTTTCTTCGTGATGTGCATGAGGAAGGCTAGGGGAATAGTGCAGCTAACGGTAGTGGCCATGATGGTTGATCTCTCGACCAATGGCATAGGGGTGATTTGTAGACTGTGTCATTTGTGGACTTTATTATTTTGTACTTTATGATTATTGATATATATATATATATATATGGACTTTTTTTTTAACATGATGGACTATTAAATGTTTTAATTATTTGCAGTTATAGTTTAAAGGTTGTTTCAGTTACAATTTTAACATATTTAACAATCATTAATGTTTACAATGTTATGAAATTGTACAATTTTGCAATTTAATAAATTACAAGTTTACAAAATTTGCAATGTTTACAAAGTTTACAAGTTTACATGTCTGCAAAATTGTTAATCGAACACAAGTTGCAATTTTTAACATAAATTACAATTACAATGTAAAATTTGATTTCATTTACAAAAAAAATTACAACTACAATTTTAAATTTGATTTCATTTGTAAAAAAATTTACAACTTTGCAAAATTGTCAATCAAAAGAAACTTACAATTTAACATAACTTACAACTAAAATGTTACAAAATTAACAACTATACAATGTAATCTAATGGTTGCAATTTACACTCACAATTTGCAATTTTAAATTACAACAACAATTTACAATTACAATTCAAAATTAGATTTCATTTACAGAAAAATAAAAATTAATTTCATTTATAAAATAATTTACAATTTTACAAAAATCACAATTGAACTAAACTATAATCACGTTTTGCAATTTTCAATTACAATTAAAATCTACAATTCAATCTAATTTAATTGACAAGTTTACAAAATTTACCCATCTCCAATAATTTACAAGGAACTTACAAATTTAAAATTCACAATTTTGCAAAGTTTACAAGTTACAATTTTAAAGTATACAAGTTTACAATTTAGAACAAATGAATATTACAAAGAGTAAACAGGGGCAGAGACCAAGAGAGGGTAAAAATGGAAAAAGAAAATTAATATCAATTGTAGTTGGTAGATTTAATGAGGATGCAATAAATGTATGTGTTGTTCTTTGTATTGCATATCACTAACAATTTACAACTTGTCTACAATGTAACATGTAATTTAGAACTTTGCACAAATAGAGTGTGATATGCATGTATTTTCACAAATACACCCAAAAAAGTTACATAGACAAAATTGAGCTTCCATAACATGGTATTAGGAAATTGTTGGCATTCCTAGGTATAGGTGAATGCACATACTCGCATATACAAGTTTACAAAAATTACATTTAAATACAAATGATATATTTCAGAAGAAATTTTGATTTGCTACATTTCAAAAGCATGTCAACTATGCCAACATCAAAAGTGGCATATAACTTTCATTCATCCAGCCAATGGGTTATAGGAATGCACATCTCCATAGTACGATCATGGTTAGCTACTGACATCTTCCATCTCTTTGGTTCACCCATTTTTACCTTGATTTCAATGAGATGTATCCGAGATTCCACCACCAAATGACTGTACTGACAAGATATATACTCAAGCATGAAATCCATGTAAATAATATAATCACCTTGTCTTCTCACTTTAAAAAAAAAATGGCCCATCACAACTAGGTCAACAAACTCGTATGTGAACTCTCCATCAACATAAGGCCGCACTAACCTGGTTTTGATTTATGTACNATATATATATATATATATATATATATATATATGCACTTGTACAAGATTAGAATTTTAAGCATTCAATCAACTGTTTGAAACTTGAATATGTGAATGATCATGATCTAGTTAAACCAAATTAGAAACCTGATCATGATCTAGTTGAACCATTGCCTCGTCAGTGTGCATCTCTTTCCACGTCGAAATCGGATGTGGCCCCTTTAGATTAAGAGGGACATATTTTCATTGTTTTACATATGCATCGTTCATGCAATGATCAACCCACAGTCCATTGGCGTCAATGCAGAACTCACAGAAACACGCATACTTCCTCGTTTCAATGGAAAATATGTCGCCCATGTATTTACTACTAACTGAATGTAGTTCTCTCGTACCAGGTATGGTCTCGCAATACCATGATATGGATCTATTCACATCACCAAGGGAAACATCCCCCAAAAAACTGCATTGAATAAAAAACATATATATATATATATATATAATACAAACACATTTATTAAATTCCAATTAAGTTGTTGTTTTTTGAAATATATATATATATATATATATATATGATGTTCCTACTTGCGCACTGGCCTTGCTTTTTCATGACCTTGGTGACCCAAATTTGGTGTACACTAATCAACTACTTCTGTTGATCACTTGAGTTGAGATGCACTATGACTCATTTGGTACCTCGAAAGTGCTCATTTCATGCATGCACCTACGCCATCATGTTCAACCTTTTCGTACCCTATTTCAAAAAAAGATCCAGGTGAGTCGAATTATTGTCTCTTTGTGAAGGCGACTCAACCAATAAAAGGAGTGTGTGGATTTGAACTACCCCATACACCCATCTCACCGAATCCAGTGTTCTGTAAATGACACCCCATTCTTTTTGAATGTATCATAAATCAACCCAAAGTAGTGTTGAACAAACAACATGTCGTTCTCATGATCATCACTGACATAAAAATGGGTATTCCTTTATCACATCACGTGACTAAGGAGTGTTATCCCTACAATCAATGCTGGCCTGAGCATGTTTATACAATACATGTACGAATATGGACAGCTGGTCAGAGTGATAATACTCACTCTGTATCTCTCTTTGAGGAGCAAATGTGTAATTCTCAGCAAAGTCTACCACCGATAGGATTGTGCCTGGCTCAAAAACCTCATGAGAATGATTAAATTCTAAAGCTTGCCACCTAGACTTGTGGGAGTGTTTATTGTATTTGTAAATCTAACTTTGAAACTTGTCAATGAAGTATGAAATAGGAATCTCATCCTCGAGAAATTTGATCCCATTAGATGGAACATGTGAAGAAGATGATGGATTCATGGAGACATACGCATATCTCTTCCACTTAAGTGTGATATTTGACAATCTAGGGTGTGTTGGATCGATAGGAAACTTCCTATGGAACAATGCCAAATCACCACATTCATGGAATCTTCTCCCACCTACACACCTTTTATTGAAAAACACATTTTTAGGATTCCTATTGCATAGTATCATAGAAATAAAATCCCGCACTATGTGAGGATCTGGTTCACCATCCCAATGTTTTTCACAAAAATCCACAATTGTGTCCAGTATAACTGGAATTCAACGTGGTATCCAAAACAAGTGTCTCGAATTGTATTCATCCTAATATACCACATTTTCAACTTACTGAACATGATAAATGATATTTGGACACCAGGATTTGATTCTTTGAATTCCTCGAACAAAGAAACTCTTGTCATCTCCATAACATGCTTGCAATGCTCCTTATAAACGCCTCTGCCAGAACGTTGTCGCACGACATGTTTTCGATTTGGTATAGAAAGAGAATGGTTGTCCCAATACTCTATCACCTTATTTATGATGCCCTCTTCCATCCTGTATTTATATGCTTCTTTGTAAATAAGAGCCCAACAACCAACTTCATTGGTTTCATCTATCTTTATCCTGAATTTAGTGTATTTGTGCAGTGTTTTTCTTGAAACGTGGAGCATCTTTCACTAATACATAATATAAAAATTGCGATGATTTTTTGTTTCTATTTCGACATTTTGTCATCTCACTTGCGACAATAATGGTCGTGATGTTTCGTGGCACTTATTTCGTGGATATATCGACGAACTTTATAAGCCATCGATATAGAGACGAAAACTGGCCGCCATGTGTCTTCTATACGGTGGCCTTGAAATTGATTTTCTAGAATTCATTTTCTACGTTTCGTCGCTCTATCAACATAGTTTTAATCCCTATAACGACGACAATATGGCCAAAAAATACTAGACAAAATCTAGTTTCCACGCCAAACCGTGGAACATGTTCGATGAACACGTGTCTCTCTATTGACGAATTCTAGAATTTGAACAGAAAATTGTTCCACGCATTCGTCGCTCTATCGATGAATTCTATAATTTGAACGGAAAATTTTTCCACGCATTCGTTGCTCTATTGACAAAGTTGTTATCTCTATAACGACGAAAATATGGCCAAAAAATGGCAGGAATTTTTTTGTTTCCACACAAATCCGTGGAGCACGTTCAATGAAAGTTTGTCTCTGGATCGATGAATTATGGAATTTGAACAAAAATTTCTTCCACCTGTTCGTCGCTCTATCGACCAATTTGTTGTCCCTAGAATGATGAAAATATGGCCAAAACCCGCTAGACAAAATTTTGTTTCCACGAAAAAACCGTGGAACAGTTTCGACGAAAGTTTGTTTCTCTATTGAGGAATTCTGGAATTTGAACAGAAATTTATTCCATGCAAAAACGTGGAAAACCAAACACTTTCGATGAAATTTGCAAGTTGAACGGTAATTGTTCCACGAAACGTCATCTCTATAGTGACGGTATTCCTGGAGAGCCACTCGGGTTTGAACATTTTTGTAGTACCCACGACGAAAGTTGGTCGATATTGAGATGAAACCTGGAGATTTCAAAAAAAAATTAAAAAACCGTGGAAAGGCACATTCCTTTCCATGGTTTTGGATCTTCAAGAAGTGCTTGTGAACAAATACATACTATATTTTAAAGACAAAGAAATGGATAAAATATAACATAGGAAAGGTTATTTATAGAAAAGAAATATATTGGGAAAGTAAGATATGGGAAAAAACATATTGAAGTAAAGGAAAAAAAATATATGGGAAGTTCAGGGGCGAGGTCAAAAAGTGTTAAATGACTCTAAAAAATAAGGCATAATGATTTAAAAAGTGCCCAAAAGTACCCAAAGTGTCTTTAAGAACCCTAATTATTATCTCAAAAATTGTTTTCCGATTAGGATGCACAAATTCATAATAATTGGCTAAAATACATAATTAGAGGCTAAAGTGGCACCTCTTAGAGTGGATTTTATGACAAGGTAGGAGGGTACATCTACAAAATTACCATCGATAAAATACGTTGTAACCACCACACGGATCGTATAAACATTAATTAAATGATATTCTAGGCACCACTAAGAGCTGATTTCTATGAAAAGGTAGGCGGGTTCATCTATAAAAATACCATCGATAAAAGACGTAGGAACCATTGGGCTCGGATCAACTTATTGTGATTTGAAATTAGGTTAAGCCCACTAGGGCTTAAAGAGCCCACAAGGGCTTGGAAGGATTCCCACATAGATTGGAAGAAGCCCGCAGAGGTCTGTAGATACCCGCAAAAGCTTAAAGAAGCCCACAAGTCAGAAGTAAAGGAATCCCATGTTCTGAAGATGAAGGGAGCCCGAGCTTTGAAGACTGTAGAAGCCCGGAGGTGGAAATGAAGCTAGAGAAGGTCAAGACCACAATTTTTGGAAGAGATGAAAATGAAAAACCAATCCTTCTTATGCAACCACCTCAAGCATGGCCAAAATCAGTCAAAGTTAGTACGAAATATGCCCGAAAGAAAAAAAAGTCCCTTGAGCACATGATCGGAAAAATACATGTTAATCAACAAAAAATTGACAACTTATTTCTATTCTTTTACTATGCATGATCTCATATAACAAAAAATTCATCATAGATCACCTTTTGGCATTGATTAGAAGCAGGTTGCACAGTTAAGCATGCAATTTGTAGTTTAGAAACCATATCATAATTTCCTTGGAGACATTCCTCGTGAAATATCATTACTTTCTCTACTACGTGTGAAGATTTACTAGTGATAATTCATCATACTACAAAAACATACGGTGCATTGAATTCGTCTTTATTGAAAAATAAATAAATAATAAAAAAATAACTCAATCCCTAGGGAAAAAGAGTAGTTGTTCACTTGGAAAATCTGTGTAGGATCTTTGTAGTGCCAACTGGTGGTAAGTTGTTTTTATGTTGCCCATTATTGGAAGAGGTGAATATGAAAATTTTATCCTTCTTACGCAACCACCTCAAGCATGGCCAAAATTGGTCAAGTTAGTATCAAATATTCCCATAACATAAAAACATTCCCCTAAGCACATGATGGGAAAGAGACATGTTAGTCAACAAAAAATTGACAACTTATTTCTATTCTATTACTAGGATTGATCTCATGTAGCAAAAAATTCATCATAAATTACCTTTTGGCACTGAGAAGTAGGTTGCATAGTTGAGCATGCAATTTGTAGTTTATAAACCATATCATAATTTCCTTGGAGACACTCCTCATGTAATAACATCACTTGATATGCTACTTTTGAAGATCTAAACATATGAATTTATGGTCCACATATGTGCCATGCAACAACTGAAAGTTTATCATCACAGCAATCAAAACGTGTAAAATAGTGCAACCAATAACTAGAGTTAATCATTTAAAGTGCCATTTAGCATATGATTTCAAGATCTGTGTATGTGATAGCATAGATACAAAATATTAACTTAATGAAAATTTAGTGCCAAGCTCTAACCATAATGTTATTATCATTCACTCGATCTTATATGTAAGCTCTAAAATATAAAATCATCAATTCCCTTACCATCACCCAGCTCTCAATAGCAATAATTAGTGCTAAGAAAATCCAAAACAATACTATTTTAGTCAGAATTATATCATTGTGCATTCAGATATGTAAGGTTCTAGATCTCAGTAAAAATCAGACTTACATTTACCTAGAAAACTATAGGGCAGCAAACTAATCAAATCAATAATATATATTTTTACAAAATACACCAGCATCTAAATAGTTTGAAATACTAACTTTTTTTCTATTTTGAGTGTGCAGAGAAGGCAGCTAGGGAATAAGAGGTCCGCAATACATATTGCAGACCTGTGTTTGATAAAGGAGAGGGCTAGGATTGTGGGAGCAGCAGGTCTTCATTTTTAGGGTTTTACACAAAAATTCTTTGTTTAGGGCTTTCTTTTTTTATAAAATAAAAGTTACAAAAACACTTAAAAATTAAGTCTAAAACCTAAGAGAAACAAAAATAACCTAAGAATAATATTTACAAGTATACAAATTAGAAAATTTAGTTTTGAAAGATAGATGAACAATTAGGGTTTGAAAAATTAAAATTTCTTAACCTAGGGTTTCATCATGCTGAAATTATAGGAAGAAGGGACGAAAAAAGCCTAATTTCTTCTACATGTTTTTTCTTCTATTTTTCTACGTTACTAAGAAGCATTTTTGTTTTATGTAGAAGGTTGTCTCCTAGTTTGGATGATAGTCTAAAAGTAGCTATTTACTATTGGTTGTATCTCTTGTATCTTAATAGAATGAAATAGAAATGAAGGATAAAGACAAACACATTAAGGATAAATAACACGTCAAAACCCTTACCTTATCATTGTCCTTTCGTCAGATCCATTCGCCCATACAACTTGATAAGAGTTATCCACGAGATGCATTTCCATCACCAAGACCTGCAGAAATCATCAAAGACATAATTTTTATATGAGTAAATAATATATAAGCAAATAAACAGTCATTTAAATCCTACTACAAAGTACTGTAGAAATCAATTAACCATGAAATGTTAAATTTATTAACAATTTTTTAAGAAATAGACATGCATTTAAAAATTTACAACCATATTTAATACATAGTAATAAAATAGTATTTATACCTTATTGAGCTCCTCTCTGTTTCGAGAACAGTTTTATATTCCCTATTCTCTAGTGCGTAGCAGTGTTGGAGGAGGGCACACATATCCACTGCATAGCATTGTTGGAGATAAGGGATAATGTGTTTAATCCTTTGATTAAAAATGCCACTTAATTATTTTCTTTGTTGGGGCTTTGTTCCACATAGCTTAGTGATTCCTCCCTAGTCGACTGATGGCTTACATATCGTGTTGTTAACACCCAATGTGAGGAAGTGATGGATAAGTTTTTATGTGCCCATTAGTGGAGAATTTCTTGCCCCATTTGATGCGCAAGTGTCCATGCCTTTACCTTCAACGAATTCGATTGCCACTGCTCAACCAAGTGTTTATGGAGTTGGTGTTTCTGGCTTAAACTTGCCAAATCTAAGCATTCCCATGCCAACATTTCTGGTTTTAGCAGTTCAGTTCTATTTCTGGTTTTTCTTTAGTTAGAATTTGCATGCATCAAGTTTCTATTTGAAGTTTGCATGCATCAGTTTAATAAGGCGCATGCAACCTAGCTCAATTTATTGAAGTGAATGCAACCTAGTAATTAAGGCATTTATCTCAAGGAGGATGCATGCTTGCATGCCTCAAATCATCTCCGGTCGATGCTCTATTGTGCATGTGTCCAAATTCATTGTACCTACTCTTCTTCTCAGTCTATAAAAGAGAAGACATGGACATAGGTTTATTGATTCAATTTTCAGTTCAACAGTTTGTATTTCGCTGTTTTCCTGTAGAAGATTTTTATTTTCAGAAGTAGTGAAAACAATAGCAGGTTTTGGAAATCAATTTATTATGTTTTTGTTATATATTTTCTCCAGTATATGTTTATAGATTTTAGCATTAATTGCAAAGTGCAGTTTTGACTCTTTTGAGTAGCCTTAAGTTTGTTGCTATCTAGTTTCCTGTAGGAAATCTCTTAGAGTGCAGAATCTATTTACCATGGTTAGGGAAAATTTAACATCAATTAGGGATAGTCTTATTCTTCAATGAAAAAAATCTCATGATAATCCCACCAACCTGCTTGTTGGTATGGACAAGCACAACAACTCATGCCAAAGTGGAGGCAAAGATATGACAGTTTACTAGGCACTTGATAGCCTATGTGTTAGACAAGTGTTCCTTTGCTAGCCTTCCTTATTGTTGGTCAAAGGACCATATCTTGCTACCCTACTCCCTAGAACGAGACACCATAAATGCATGTTGGCTTGCCACACTAATTCCCTTTACTGCCTTCCCTCCTTGGAAGTAGAGAAATAGAAAATAGCAAAATGATTTGATTTGATAATATTATTTTAAAGAAATTGGGTTGAAGCAACACATAAATGAGGACTCAAATCTAGTTGATAGTACTTTATATCATTAATTTATTGCAAATTTGATCTACCTAAGTATAGCTCGACTAGATATATCTTCTGCAGTTAGCATGGTTTCAAGATTTATGCCAGTTCCTCGGAGATACATTGGGAAGCATCTGTGAAAATTTTGAGGTATATGTGTGGTACACTTGGTTATGGATTGGTATATAGAATATAGATCCATAGAGGCTATCAAGTTCATTGGTTATACAAACTTAGATTCAGTAGGTTGTATGGATGACAGGAAGTCTACTTCAAGACAAGAAATCCACTTTAGGTTATACATTTAGCATGGGTTCAACAATAGTTGCTTGGAGTACTAAAAAGCAACCTACAGTTTCACTCTCCACAATAGAAGCAGAGTATAAAATAGTCTGCTATAGTAGCATGTGAAGAAGCTTGGTTAAGAACAATTGTACAGGGTCTACATGAACAACAAGAACAACCCACACAGTTGATTTGTGGTGATGAAAGAGCTATTGAGAATCTAGATGTTCGAGAATCCAATTTTCCACAACAAGACTACACAGATAGATGTATAGTATCATTTTGTTCGATAGTTGGTTTTAGAAGATGTGTTTGAGATTATTTATTGCGATACAGAAGATGAAAGTGCAGATATTTCACTAAAGCACTACCAAAGAATAAATTCTACAAATTCAGGGATGACCTTGGAATCCCCCTGAATGGTCATTATGGGGGAGAAATGATGTGTTGATGATTCATTTTTTATTGTCCTTAGTCTAATTAGAAGATTTGCTGGAGTTGTTAGTGTGCTCATATTTTAAATAAATAATTTGAGAACGAGATGATTCTCGTTGAGTGAATTTAGGGGTTGTTTGTTGAGTCATTTTAGGGACTGGTTGTTTCATGAGATATCTCTAGTTAATGTATAAATATGTGCCTTGATAATGAGTAAAATTGAGTTGAGTGTGCATCATTGTTATATTATTCAATTGCTCCAAAATTGATGGTTTATAAAATCTTCATTATTGGTTTTTTTGGTTCTTCCTAGAGGAATGTTACATCAAAGGAAATATAATCTCAATAGAGATTTCATGCATATACCCCTTTAGTTGCCGATTTCTTCAGAGATATTGTTCACTCCATCCTAGACAAGTTCATGTTATTCCTTTTTCCCTCTTGGTTTGGATAAACCCCTTTTTTGTAGTTGTTCTTTGTCATCGAATTTAACTATTGTTCTTTTTACAGTGAATTCTGTAATTGCATAGCACATTGTCTTCATTCCGGCCTAGACAAGATCATGTTCGTCGTTCGGTCTTTTTACCTCTTGGTTTTGAATGGCCCTTTCTTGTGGTTGTACTTCCTCATCGAATTCAGAGAAAGAAAAACAACAAAACCCAATAACCCACCAGAATTTGCCTTTGTTGAGTAGTTTTATATACGGTATATTGACCATTTGAATTTTGTATCAAACTCTTTGTATGCAAAGTTTTTTGGATTTTGAAATCCCATTGTGGCCCATAGCTTTTAATTCTTCAAATTCCAAGTCCAATGTTGACTATTATTCGAATTCCATTTTATTGAGTGCGACTGGTGCACCCTTGTCGTGAGTAGTTCAGGTGACCTCCCAAGAAAACCACCTGCCTATTTGTTAGCTACTCCAATGAGTAACACTTCCCCATAATTGGCATAGTCACCACAATAGATGTGGCCTCCAATTATTCATGAAACAACCTTCCAATCAATGATTATAGCTATGGTTTCTAAGGAGCAATTAAAATCTCCTAGCTGTACATTGAATTCTATTCAGTATAGTGAACATTTCATACCTTCACCATTGCATCATAGAGAAACTAAGGGTCCAGTTAGAGATTTCTACAACATGCCAACATTTTAGAAATTTGTGCAACAAACCTAAGTTTTAGAAATTTCTGTAGCATGCATGAGAGATTAATTCAACCTTACTTAGTCATTAAATATTAATTTGAGAACAAACATAAAAACCATTTAACAAACCATTTCATTGTTCATTATATTTTTTGGATTAGGCCTCCCTAGCAGGAGGCTTTTAGTCCCCAAAAGCTTATTGGTGGCAATAATGGAAGCAAATGGCTTCCATTTGTCTCTCCAAGTCCATTATTCCATCAATTAGATAAGATGTTTGCTTTGGCATGTCACGATCAGCATCAATGTTTTCTCTTGTTTGGATGCTAAAAGAGATATTCTTTCTCTCCCTTTATGTGCTTTAATGAGGTAGGCCTTACCACCTCGACCAAATGATATTTGTTTTCTTTTCTGTAATTTTTTATCCCCATTCCACAAATACGGGCAGCTAAACATCACTTCACAATGCACATGCATCTAGTAGGACAACTTCACGTTTTATTTCATCAGCGTATTCAACATTAATGGAAAACCTGACCTTACACATCCTAGCGATTGCCATTGCACATTTCTATTTTACCCATCCCAATGAACATGGCTGTGATACATCAAAAGTTTCTAAACCCAAGTTCATCAACTAATGTTTTAGAAATTAAATCACATTGAGAACCATTGTCAAGCAAAGCATTTAACTTTTGTCCCTTTACTTGAATTTTGATTTGGAATAATGCATTTTTGTGTCTACTTGCTCTTGGTTGTTGCAATGTGGTGTAGACCATGGTTTCATCCATAGTGGAGGTGTTGTCTAATGTATACCACTGTTTCTTCTATCTTGGTAGTTGGCATTGCTCTTTCCTTGGATTTATACCATTTTGGATGCTGTTTTAGATGAGGCCTCCTTCGCCTCTCATCTATAATGTGCCCATCCAGATCATAGTGTTTGCAATGTTTCTTCAGTTAGTTTTCCTTTTGGGTTGTGGTTTAAATATTCTTTCCTCTGGTTTTATTGGTATCTTCTTGGTTGTTTTACTGTTGGCCCTCTTTGAATTCTAGTTGATGTAAAGAGAATTCTTTCTCCCTTGATCTATGATTTTCACACTTAGGAGTTGAAATTTCCTTCAGAGATGGATGAATAGGCCTCCAAGGTACCTCATTACTAATATAGGCTATTTCAAAGTGATACCCAACATGATGGCTTGCTTGCAGAATTCAGACATGTATTCTTGAACAATTTTGCCTTGTTTTTGGGAAAGGTATTGCCATTTCATACATTGTTCCCTTATTGCTCCAATTTTGCTATCATGGGATTTTTTCCCAACCACAAGGCATCTATTACCTCTCCCACCATAACAAAACATGTCCAAACGTTTTTAATTGAGAGGAATTCTACTGTATTTCTTTTATTTGCAAAAGGCCAAAATAAACTCCAACAGTTTCAACTGGATATTCAACTTCTTAGGATAAACTTGACTATCATAAGTTGGTATTTCAAGTTTTAATTCAACCTTGAATGGAGTATTTGAAATTGAAGGAAGGGAGTTGTTGTTACCTGAATTTTTAGGCTAGTGCCCTTGGTTGGTTAGTACTTTCTTTTGTGTGCTTAGACCTTGTTGAGTGTCTTTGTTCATCTTTTTCTTTGAAACATTGTATTACCATTTATGTTAGCACTACAAGGATCTGTTGCAATCAAGTATTCCTAACTTTAAGGTCTTATTTGTATTCTTATTCATTTGAAGTCCCAATCATTTTTGGATGTTTTCTTGTCTCTACACTTCTCTTCACTTTTCTGGAATGCACTGTGGGTGTTTACCATATAGGTTATTTAACAAATGTTCCAGAACCTTGGCTCTCATACCAATATGATTTGTAATGGGTCAACCTATGGCTGAAACCTATTTATAAGACTATTTGTTTTGTTGTGCATACACCATGATTGTGTTCTTCACCATGATTGGATATTTTAATTTGCAAACTGTGTTAGAAAATAAAAAAATGGCATACAGAAAGAAATAACACAAACATTTTTTATTCCTGGAAACTCAAATGAGAAAATCAATATCAAATGGTTTTTTTGTTCTTCTTAGAGGAAATGTTACATAAAGGGCATTACATTCTCAATAGGGATTTCATGTATATACCCCTTCAGTTGTGGATTCCTTTAAATATAGTTTTCATTACAACCCAAGGTTACAAGAACCGAACCGCTCGCTGAACCGACCGACCCAGAAAACCTGAACAGGACTGATGCAGACAACATTGGTGCAGTCATGCTCTGTAGATTTTGTTCATAAATTTTTGGATCAGCCAATGATTCAGTAGAAATTTTAGCATGTGCACTCCTCTCATCCTTATCTCCAATATTCCATGTATCCATATGCTTAGAGGACATTTAATCTTCAAACCATGGATCCATCTGCTTCTACTCTACCCATTTAGTAGGTTTTGAAGAAAACCTTATAAAGGATTGATATGAATCTAAAAATACCACATGTTTCTTACTACCTTCTATTTTGGTTTCTTCTTTTTGGATCAATGTGTCTAATTTGACACATTCCTCAATTCCATTAACTTACTTCTTGTCATTATCAAAGCATTTAGTTTAATCTTTTTTATCTGCAGAAATCTTGTATGCATCATCCTGTCCAGTCACACCAGTTGCCATTGGCTCCACTAAAGTAGTTGCAGCCTCTACAACACGTGCAGACATAGCTTCCTGAACATATCACCCTTCAATTTTTTTTTACAGTTTGGAACCTGAATGCTTTCTTTATTGTTTCCATGCTTAAAAGCTTCAAAATCACTGACAATGTTATATGTCACTGATTTTCTACGATCTAGGAACTCACGATATTTATCATCCTTTGGTGGAAAACAAATTCAAAACTAGTTTGTGTGTGAAGTCTTGTTGGTAATCAAATCCTTATATATGATCAAACAAATTTCCAAATCGTTGGATACTATTATCTGTGTGCATCATCAAGCGGGTTCCAATCTACATAGTAATGGTTGAAAAATATATAGAAAATTTAATAACTTAGATATAGTCGAGGGGAATGAGCAGACTCAAGGAAGGATCCACACCCTTTGAATTAAACAACATATCAAATCTTGGAGTATATCTCCAACACCGCTTTCTTTGTGCATTTGACAGGGTTTATGTGGTTTGAGCATCCTTTGTTCTCTTAGAATTGATAGATTATACATCCTACAAGGACCATGAGTGGCCATTTGCATGTCATAAATCTATTGGGTGACTTTTAAGAAGATACCTTGGTCTTGAGGATGGGTCACTTGATGTTTTCAAGGCAATTTTCATCGATAGAAGCATTGTATGTTGGTTGTGAGCATGGTTACACTGGAGTTATTGCTAAAGTCTGTACCAAAGGTCTCCCACAAGGCATTGAACTACACACTAATGAAATTATTGTGGATATTTCTATTGATAAGTATTCCATTTTTTGTGACAAGGTTAGAAAGCACACACTTCTCTGGGTTTTTCTCAAGGCCATCATAATGCTTGTGTTATGGAATTATAGAGGCCAAACAACATAATTTTCCAAGTACCCTAATCCCAAAAAAAATATTTTATTTTTTGTTTTCATTTCAATACGAGTCATTGTCCTTCTATCTGAGAAAATATATCAGTTTCCTGTCGTGAACAATTGAGCTAAAAAACTATGTATTCTGTATGTTCTAGTGCATAAATAGTGGAGATTATCAATGATTTTGGCCTTAGGTTGGTAGGACAGTGAGTTATGTTAATGTCCACACAGTTTGGATGGAAGTTAAGCGGTTGGAAAAAATTTAACCCAAGTAGAGTGGAGATTTCAACAATGCATATACTGAATGAAAACTAAGTATGATTCCCCTTTGGTCTATAAAGTAAGGGATATCTATGTTGAGTTTCCTGTCATTTCATTGCTTCTTGTAGATGGTCATTTTATGAATTTTCTTGGTCTGTCTTAGCATGAGGAGTTTTTGCAGATCAAGCATTCCAAAATATAAATGTTTTTTTCTTGAAATTTACATTTTTTTACTCCTCAATATTTAGTTAGATATTTTCATGACATTTTGGAGTTTTTGTTGTGTGCTTGAGTTTGAGTAATTGTTCAAGGCTTTCTGTATCTGCAAGTATCAACTATTCTTATTTCAACCAACCTAGTAACTCTCAATGAGGTTGTTACCCATCAATTGTTGGATCACTCACTACTCCAGCTTCTACTTTGCTCATTTTAAATATTGAATTATAGATCTGAGTATATTTATTTTTATTTCTATGCAGTCACTCCTCTCTGGGGTCCTCTTCAACCTTTTTTGCTAGCTTCTTTATATTCTTTTGTTTTCTTCTTCAGTGACAGTTGTCTTTATCAGACTTTCTTATCCTTCCACTGTGCAATTTATTCTTCACAAACTTCTTCCATACTCTGTTCAGAATCCCTTCACTCCTCAGGATTGACTTGTTTCTCTCCTTGACAGTAGGTTCCAATGTCACAACTATTTGTTGGGATCATCTGAGTTAACAAGAAGCCTCCAATCTCACTATACTTTCTCTGATAGTAATTGATGAAAAGAGACTAAGCCCCCTATGAATTGGAGCAAAGTGTAAACACAGTGGAACAATGACAACTCAAATGCATATGTTTTTGCAAATTAATTTATCAAAGGCATCACTCATCATCATCTATATGCATTAATTATAATAGAGGTTATCACAATAGAGATTTAATGCCAACTATAAACTTTGTTATTCTTCTCTTAAATCGTGTCGAAAGCTCTCAAGCCAGTTGCTAAATTGCATAGCAACAATAAAACACTCAGAGGTCTTTATAGAGGAAAAACCCCATTTACTGCCAAGTTTCACAGAGAACTTGTCCTGAGAATCCCCTCCCCCTTTCACAACAATTCCATGAAGCTTTATCTTCGTGGTGGAATGGTTAGATTAATTGGAAGTTTTAACTTCTTCTAAACTCTGTTACCATCTGTCATTTCCATCTAACGCCTGACCCCCTTTACACAGACTAATGTGAATGCCATTGTGTACTTTATCACTGGTGGGGTGGAATTCCAGCAAAGCACAAACAACCACTAAACAAACAACATCAACCATCCACGAATCCTTTATCCATATGACATGGTGTTCTAATTGGCATGGCAAGAAAATATTGTGAAAGAGAAATTTATAGGTAATTGTAGAGGTTGATGTCATTAAGTTACATGTTCTTTAATTTGCCATCACTTTGTCAAAAATTCTAATGTTAAAACGTGAAAAGAGGGCATTTACAACTTACACAAGGATTGCTTAAATGCACAAAACAATGAAACTAAAGATGTAAACATGTACTCTGCCACGTTTCCTTCAAAACCCATATCTCATATTTTCCACCGCCACCATCTAGTGCACCCAAAGTGTCACCCAAGTCACTCGCGAACACCATTTTGTCTAATTGTTTCCTAGTTGCACAAAAATACATGCCCAAGTTTCAATACTTGTTGAATTAAGATGATTCCACTTGTTGAGTGTTCTTCTAACAGTATAGAACTTTCTGTGTTTACAACATTTCATTTCTTGGGAAAAACATCTCTGCTGGACAAAAGGAAGACAAATTTGCTTATTAAACAGAGAGTGAAAATCAAGCTCAGGTGGCTTCTTGAACTACATGCTGAGACTAGGGTAATACATTTTTTTTTAAATGAACCGCATAGGTGCTGTGAATCATCACTGCTCTACAAGACTATTATCATTTCTTCTAGACCTAATTTCGATGCACCGATCCATTAGACAAGGATGTCCATTGTCTCCCTAACTTGTATGACTTATATGCTGATGCTATGGGACTATCTGTTGGAGGCTACTAGGATTCTTCAGAAGTTACATCCTTACAGGTAAAATTATAATATTGGCAGTTACAGTTATCTCCATAATTTTACAAGCCAATCTAATTTCTTTCCATAAACATCCCTTTCAGTAATCAAACTGTTAACACCATTATTTAGCAAGAGGATGAAAAACCATGACGAAGGAGAAATAATAAGTGGCCTGTCGAACCTTGGTTAAAGGATATATTGTAAGGGTGTGATGATATGCAAAAAACATTCACGTTTAAAAAAAATCTAATGGTGTGAAGTCGAAAGGATAAAAATCAAGGGCCCTGATTATCTCCGCACTCTTAAAGATGCGAGAAATATAGGTGTAAGCGAAGTTTAATGTGATGAATATATCAACGATCGTTGATCTATCCAGATGGGATCGATGGTCTATATTGAATCTGCTTCACGAACCTGTGCACTTGTTAAACGATGGAGCTTCGGCGGAATTAGTTATGTGGTGATTGACCTGACGGTTGAGGATTAAAGGCGAAGTGGATCAACGGCGGTGGATGATTCCGGAACATAAACTTGCGTGATGGTTAAAATAACGGAGCCCAGCAGAATTTGGTAGGTGTCACCCAATCTGACGGCTGATAAATGAGGGTCAATCACATTGACGGCCGTGGTCGATTCCGGAGCATCAAGTTGCACGAAGGTTAATAGCGGGAAGCTCAGCGGAATAGAGTATTCGTTTCTAGATCTAACGATGGAGAGATAAGGTCGATTTCATCGACGGCTGGGGATGACTCCGGGGTGGAGACTTGCACGTTGTTTACTACCAAGACGCCCGGTGGAACGAGGTACGTGGCACGTAATCCAAGGGTTGTAAATTAAAGAGGAATCAGATCAATGGTCTTGAATGAATCCAGAGAATGGAAGTGCGCGGCAGATAGAAATAGATGGTGGTCGCGGAATATAAACCATCGGTCCACGTGGCTAAATGTGGTAGACTCCGGAGACGAAAGTGGTTTATGGAAAACTGCTCGAAGCATATTCCGGAGTGGGTCCTATAAAAGCAAGGTTGACTTCTCTCGTGGTTATTTTATCCGCTCGGGAAGGGTGAAAAGGACTGGCCGATTCGTCAGCTTCCATTTGTCAGTTTCAGACACGCTTCAAGCACACGCCTCTGCAGTCAATCAGGTAAGGCTTAAACCCTGTAGTTCCTCCGTCCGAACTACCATTTTAAATTAAGTAATGGACCAGGGGAAAGAAATTCAAGTGTCTGGTCAGGTTGTAGATGACAGGGAAGAGTTTTTAGTGGATAGAGATAGGAGCGTGTGCGACCCCTTCCTATCTATATGCAGCGTGTCTGTCAGTAAGTAGAAATTGTGGTATTATAACTCACAAGGGAACGATGTATTGAATGTATGTAAATATTTTCTGTATTACTTCACTCTCGAGCAAACCCTCCATTTCCCGGAATTTGTAGAGTGGTGTGCTGTGAACTACTCTCCCTCTCAGAGAATTATTGTGAGTCGGTCCGCGTCCAGAATACTTTGTAAAATTGATGCCACAGTCATCAGAGAAAATCTCAGTTTGCATGAAAATTACCCTGTTAATCGTGAGTCGATAAATGAGTCGGTCCTTGCTGAATTTTACAAGAATTGTGAAACTGAAAATCGCTGTCATTTCCTGTCTAGTATTCTGAAAGAAGGTCAATCCCTTGATGGTATTTTCCTACCCTACCCTGTGCACATTTTTAAAAATGAAGTCCAATTGGTAGTATCTCTGGTTTGTCAAGTATTGGGTCTGGTGGATGATTGTCATGTAGGCGATGTCATCCTTGGTTTTTTATTCAGAATAAGTTCCTTAAGCCCTGAATCCCAGTCAATTCCTGTGTTTAATTTTGATGAGTATCTCGCTGAAGCAATCCATCTTCAGTTAACTGAGTTTCCAAAAGTTTGGTTCTTTAGGTTTCAGACCTACTTGCTCAACATTCTGTTATGCTCCAATGTCACTGAGTTGAAATTTTTAAGTACTCTATGCTCTTCTGATTTTCCCAAGCAAATCAACATGTTCGAATTTGCTAATTCGATCACGTCGGAAATGTACAAAATGTTGTTTGATGAGGATTTGCCCCGTGTTCTGGACGAGATGAAATGTTTAATGCAGTCTTCACCCGAGGATCGGGTTGGAGACTGGTTTCTGTACAAGGACTACACTGTGTTAAGAATATATGGGTTTACCAGTCAGCCTTACAGGTTACTTGCCTTTTTAACCCCGAGGATTTTCGCACTTGAATTTATGAGGCAGAGGTTGCTGTCTGAAGAAGAGCATTTTGGGGCTTTAAAAAAGTCTTCAAACATTAAATTTCCACTTAAAGTCAGCTCTTTCATTTTTAAAAGTAAAGGCACCTTAGTATTCATAGAGAAATTGCTGGAGAATATGGATCTCCAAAAGGAATTAAAAGTGAATTATGATCCACATCATGTTATATCCCTAAGGAAACAAGCCAACAAGAATAAGCCATTTGAGCACCAGTCTGTTGAAAATTTGGCTGAAACAGCCAATCTGTTACAGCTCAAGGAAGATCCACATACTGCACCAATTACAGTATCAAAAAATACTAACATTGTAATTAAGAGAAGTCTCTCTAAGATTGAGAGTATGGAATTGGACGAAGATGGATCCCACAAAAAAGCAAAGCTACTTGAAGGTGGTGAAATTGTAAATGATGAAATTTCTGATGGTTTCAAAAAGGTTGCCCTAGTTCCAATGAAAGCTGTGCAAGTAAATCAGTTCTCCTTTAAAAATGTGGAAGGTGGTATAGACGGTTCAGAATCAAGCCCGGTATTTAAGTCAAAGGAAGAACTCAAAGCTAGCTATATGGAGAAGAGAAAATAGTCTTTGGAGGAGACAAGAAATTTGCTCCCGCGAGTGAGAAGTTTGTACAGTTCAAAAACCTCTCTAATTTCTTCCAGAAATGCTGAGAGAAATACATTTAAGATGGCTATGGTAAACGACAAGAAGATGTCTGAAATGGAGATCCGGCTGGACAAAATCAGTACTCCGGATAAGATACAACTTCACAAACAAACCAGTGATATCATTTACTCAGACTTATTACAAGCTATGGTAAGGATTAATAAGTTGCAAGTTTTGATCGACAAATTAGAAATTCAATTGAAGCATGAAATATTTGAGAATAAAGCAAATGTCATTCAGATTAGGAAGTTGCAAACAGACATTGTTAGTTCAGATAACACCCAGGCAGTCAAGAGGATGCTAGAAGAAAAATACAATGCACTACAGGTCCTAAAGAAAAAGCTGAAGATCCCAGGTGCTGAACATGTTCAGTCCTCTGAGTTATTGGCTCTCCAAGAAGAGAAAGATAAGGTCCATCAAGAGATGATGGAGTACAAAGGAAGAGCTGGGGAGCTACAGGAAGAGAAAGACAGGTGGGAGGCTGACTGTTGTCTCAAATTTCCTTAATGAAAAAGGATCAAAATGATGAGAAGGAAATTATGGAGGAGTTAATGAGTCAGACCCCCACCGGTGAAGATTTGTCCATTGTGAATATCAAAAATCCATTGGATGATTTCTCTGCGGATGATTTATTGGTGCCTATGTCCCAATTAAGCTTAAAAGATGAGGCAATTAAAGAATTGAAGGTAGAGAATGAAAATATACAAGCTGAATTGGCCAAAGTAAGTGAAAGTAAAAAACAAATACTGCAGGACAGAAATCAGTTGCAGAAAAAACTCAATGAGCTAAAGGAGAAAAACATTGGGAAAGGCCCTCTCCAGGGGGCAAAACATATCATTTGGGATACCTTGTCTATAGAGATTACCAAATTCTGGCACTATCTAAATTTTATTGATGATCTGAATATACTGATAAATTTGGCCCACCAGAGATTAAAGCTGGTAAATGAACACATGGAGAGAAGACCTCTTGTTATAGCCCAGAACACATTGAATTTTCTAAATTCATTGACCTATCAGAAATTGCACGATATGGGGATAAAAGACAGAATATCAATAGTGCTGTGGGCAAAGAGGTTCATCCATAAGCATCACTTAATGAAGACGGTCCGAGACAGGTCAGAAGAATTGCTTTTGCAGGTTAATAATTTTAAACATAATTTTAAAGAGCTGTTCGAGGATGGATTGCCTCCATTCTGGGATGAGGAGGGAAGGATGTTCTCACAGGAAGACTATCATAACTTGCTTGTTCAGAGCCGCATGGACCACTCCAAATTTAACGATTTGGAGAAAAGCTTAACAGGGAAAACTATTGTAGATATGTTAACAGAGGATTTCCATATTTTCCAAAAATTCCTGCTTGTCAAAAAGGGGTTGCCCGAGGTATCATACGAGGCCTACATGGAGCTCAAAGTATCAATTCGGGAAATGATGGAGTGTGATACCCCAAGCGCAGAACAGTGGAAAGCCGTGGAGCAGTTTGGAAAGACGAAGCACATTCTTCATTCCTAGAGACAAGTGGCATACACTAAGGAGCTGATTGAGCAAAGACATGGAGCTGACTGGGCGAGGACCTATCATCAAGATGATTTTTACTTTATGATCTGTTAGGATTGGAGTTGTAATTTATTCCTAGAAGTTAGGGATTCAGTTACAAAACTCTAAATTAAGCCGATCATTCAGTTATTGATCTTCTTGGAAGACCTATTATTTTATGTATATATTTGCATATTTTTTATGTGATGGGGGTTGGAACCCATCGTGTTGGGAAATAATTTTGGAGAACATATCTGTTTTTTGAATAACAAAGCAAATGCATGAGTTTTGCCAGAGATTCCTGTGTCATTGATATTACAGTCTGTGCTTCTTTCTTTGTGTAATCGTATTTTCCTAGTGTAACACTTCATTTTGTTTCTTGCTCGTATCTGAAATACAGCGTTGGATGATTGGAATTCATCTGTTTATGCTCTAGTCATCATTTCAGATATTTTATACATTTTCTACTAAAGTTGATATAGAATTCATCCTTGTTGATGCTCTGTATTAATGGGTTGTTTCCTCATCTCTTCTGCTTCACCTGGATTAATTTGAATGACTGTGATGATGTGATTATCATGCCTTTGATGAATCTCGTGTACATGTCTTTGTGATACCTTTATATTGTATATGACTCCATGCCCAATGGTTATGTGATTATTTCATCCATACATACAAATATTTAAGTGTTATTTTATATCTGGTCCTGTTAAATCTTTATTGAGAGATCCCTCTTTGGAAGAAAATACCAGTTTCTTTCTAAAGTGGTTTTGTTGTTACCTCGGAGTTTACCTTTTACAACCTGGGTACATTCTGAGTGCTAACAAACTACTTTGAATGAACAACCCAATTTCGAGACCCCAATGCTACCTTAGTTGGAATCACACTTTTTTTACTGATCCTTTTTATAAGCATGAGCATTCTGCTTTAAAATCAAGTGGTGCATCACAGAAATTCAATGTTGTCATCCATTTCATTTATGCATTCTCAATCTTTACCATGATCAAATGATCTTCTGAAATATATATGGCAGACATTTTGCTGTCAGCTTTTAGATAAATCTTATGCATTGTTCTGATGCTTTTTTTATGTTAACTATATGGTATTTGATAAGCTTGCTGATGATCACCATATTGACCTTTGAATTATGGTGGCCCTGCCCCTTTTATCTGGACTTCCATGGGGATTTTGAGGATGAAGTATCCAATCTCACACTCTATGATGAGGGTCTTTATCTAGGATGTTCTTATCAAAAGTTTTGTTTTGATCCTTCTGTGTCAGTGTTTGAGTCAAATGTCTTGTAGGATGTAGGCATGTTGAGAAAATATACTCTCATAACAAACAATCAATATCTTCCCCAATATTTCAAAAATATTCCAGTCTTCCTTGAGCATATTTCAAACATAGTTCTAATCTAGTGCACATTTTGTTTGTTTGGCATGCACGATAATTGTAAATTAAGAATTTTCCCCTCATCTCTGGTGAATTCAAACATCTTTTGCTTTAAAAATTCACTTAGGGTTAGAATGGTAATTCCAGATTTTGACTCTCTGAATGCAAAAGGTTTCACATTTATGTTTTCAAATTTTCATGCACTAAGGGTCAAATTTTAACTCATTAGGTTAGCATTGTAGGATATTGCTTTCTATTTTTGGTGTTTTTTCTCATTGCAAACACTCTATTCTCTGGCTATTGATTGGATTCTGTGGCATTCATATCCCACTTGTCATTGTCTGTGGCATTCTCTTGTCATATATTTTACGTTCTAGAAACAACATTTGAAATATTTTGGAGATCATGACAAGAGTGTTGCAAACTTCTAACCATTAAAAAGACTTGGTGACAATGGTGCATATGACCTTACTTAACATTAATATTGTGATTTTTCAAAGCATTAAAAGGACTCACTTTCAGTGGTATAGATGAAAATTATGATTTTTCAAATCATTAAAAAGACTCGGTGCATGTGGTATATATGGAAGTTGTGATATATCAAAGCATTTAAAGGACTCCATGCCAATGGTATAAAATAAATGTTATTGTTGAATGTAACCTTGCCTTTATGATAACTAATTCTTTTCAATTTGCTTATATTAAATATATCCTAGTTAGTAATCGTGTGATTTTTTTGCTCTTTGGATGTTGTTGTTATCATGTTATGCTATGGTAAACTCAATTACCCTTGAGGCTCGCAATTTCAGCTTTGAGATTCCATTACCCTTGTTACTGTAAAATTTTTCATTACCATTCTGGTTGACATTCCTAGTTGTCTACTAATTGAGGGCTGGAAATCACCTTGTTTGGGACAATCATTATGGCTATTCCCTTGGTTGTGAAATATTGCCATCTTAATAGACAATGTTTTGCTTGATAGGGTTTGTTAACTATCAGGGAAGAGCTTATGCTTGGAAACTTCTTTATTCCACCCCTCTTGTATATTTGTACGTACCATCTTTCAAAAATAATTATTTTTTAATTAGCCTTAGTATTTCCCTAGATAAACACTGCACATTTTGCATCTAGGGTCAAATTGTTGTTCAACAAACAGTTCACAATTTGGGCATTGATATTCCTTGTACAATAGAAATCAGCACATATGGGATTGGATATTCTTCAGTTGGCCTCAGAGGTGGTATCTATATGCTATATAAGATTATATTATCCTTTTATGTGTATTATAGACATAAAATCCTGAAGAGCTGTGATTCACCATCATGTTGAGGTTAATACCTGTTGTATTCCTGTGTGGAAGATTGGGTTCATTCTTTAGACTTGTATCTGATTTTTTGTATGATAAGCTATAAAATAACACAAGTTAGTGGTTCGATATATTGAGAAAACAACAACAAGAAAGTTCATATTGTATGCCTTTCAAGGGCCATGGATATCTAAATAATCAAGGAAGTCTTTTATTTTGAGAGTAATTTCACATTATTACATAAGTTCTGGAAAATTATGTTGAAAATTAGTAAATTTGAAAATTCTGTTGAAAATTGTAACACGTATTTGTTTTTTGGGGAAAAATGTAACTTCATTTATATTCTTTTCCTTTGTAGATTGTTTGATGAAGATGAAGACAAGGAAAATGTTGATCCTTCCTCAAGCAAGCTAGTTGAAAGATCTGTATTTATTAAGGGTGCTTCTGTAATGGAATTTGTTGATGATGAAGTTGAACATGAATATGAGGATATTCTAGTGAGTCATGATGAAGATGATAACTGTGAGGAAGATGAAAATGAAGACTTAAAAGGATTTAGTGGCAACTGCTGAGGAAGAGCAGCCAGTAGATCAATGGAGAGGGGATGAACTTCATCAGAAATGGCTTGAAGAACAGTATTCTGCTGAAACTGGTGATATTTTGCTAAGGTTGGGATGTGGTTGGAGACAAAAAGGGGCCAAGAAGCCAACTCTTCTTAGTGAGGAAGATTATGTTCCTAATTCAGTGTTCGTGGTCTGCTGATACAAACCAAAATCATAATGGACTTTTGTGTTTGGAAAGGGCCATGGTCCTATATTTTTTTGGAGTCAGTATTTGGCCAAAAAATAAGACTGAATTTTAGTAAAGTGTGGACTGTGGGAGAAGTTAACTCCTGATGCACCAAAGACTCAACAGAGAATTTCACCGCCTTGCTTATAGCATGGTGATTGGTGCATAGTTCATTTCTTCCATGTATCCTAGATTCATGTTCAGTATGCTATCAAGTAACATAGATTGGTTGAAGGTAACATGTTTCCAGGAAGGCAATTCCAGGACTGAATGTACTAGGTTAAGTATACAAATTAATGATAACTAAAATGTTCAAATATATTACCATATGTTTAGGTGTTATTTTAGTAGTAACTAGAGATATAAGAACATGGATTTGTATCTATGTTGCTTCTTAATTTTCTCATCTTTTAAAAATTTTGTAGTTTTATAATTCATGTGTGCTTCCAGAGTTTTTAGGTGCTTTTTCTTGCTCTTTTAAAATGGATTTTTTTACCATATTTTGGATTGTTATATAAATTTACAACATTGTTTACAAACAAGAGTGAGAAAGATCTTTTTGAACCCTTTTCTTTTAGTAATTAGAACGTTCATATCATGGTATGTTGGATGAGACACTAAGTTGCTATTTGCAGTTTGTGAAGAAACTTTCTGATCTGTAGAGTTGTTTCTGTGGTATTTCCAAAAGCTTTATGTTTTTACATGCATTTTGTGCTAGCTATTTTGGGTCTTATTTTTTCTATTCATACTTATTTGTATGCTTTCATAACTCTTATGGAAGGAAAAATGTTTGATTTCTCATTCATCCACTAAAGCATCACATTTATCTAGTATACTGTATGTCCATTCAAAATTCACAATGTGCCAGTATAAACATTAGAAAGTAGTGTAGCAAATACTTTGCCTAGAGTAGCTAAGGCATATGTTAGTTACTATAAATGCAACATCTAGGTTGATTTTCCCCGTTCTCTCCTTGGAGGTCTCTTTGGAAAGAAAGTCTTGTATTCTGAGGATATTTCTTGTGTCTTTCACCCGCTTTCTAACCATGTGCAATTTCGAGCTGTTATGGAGCCATTTTTGTCAAAGATACATATCAAAAGCTCTTGTAGAATGTTTTGGGTCCATAATTTGCATTTTTGTAATGTTTGATGACTATTAAAGTAATTACCAATTATTTAAATACAATAATAATTTTGCCTCATTTTGTGTACTCTCTAGAAGAGAATATTAAGAGCATTGGTATGTATATCAAGCAGTTTGTGAAATATAAGCAAAACGGGATATATCCTCTGTAACAGGACTCACTGAGTATCATGAATTAACTTTGATTGCTAGCTTGGTGAGCGAAGTTGACTCTTTGGTAAAAATCGCTCCCTTTTGGTCAAACTCGGCAAGATATTACCAAGTTTTGCTGAGTTTTCTAGGTTTCAGAGTTATTGAATTTTTATGAGTATATGATCCCTAATTCTCGAGTTTATGATCCTTGAATTTTTATGAAGCCAGTTAATGCTGAGTTTTGTTGTGTCACTGAGATGACTCTCCATTTTGGATTTCCTGAGCTGTTGCTGGGTCTAAGTCTTGATTGGATAAGTATTTTTTTTTTGCAATTAGTACAACCCAAAAAATCGCAAAGGAAGGCTTTGGATTCAAGTTCGAATTCCTAGGGATTCAAATTTGAACACAAATCCTTGAAACCTTGAATACGTTGAGGATTATAGATATAGATTGAGTCTTCCAGATATTTGTCTATGTGAAGTGGTTCTTTGATTGACAAGTGCTTCTCCAATGACATTGTAGAAGAGATTGTAGAATCTCTAATGGTACTCTTATACTCACTCTTTATCTTGTCTTTACCATAGACATTATAATTGTTTTTGATGTTAATGCAACCATGCCCCTTTATCAAAAAGGCAGCAACGAGCGATATGGAGGGGAATGAAAGGGTGAATGACACTATGAAAAATCTCAGGGTATATTCTCCAATTGGCTTGAATATGACTTGAAAATCAGTAATTTCCTTCTTTCCCACCATCTATTGTATTTTTAAATTTCAATCAATGATATGTTCTAAATAGTGGTGTCTTTTACCATCTGATATATTATGGATATATGCTTAGGTCAATATTCTATATTAGCTGACACCTAAGTAACTTGGTTCGTGTTTGTTTTCAAGTTCAAATTTGATGACACTCAAAAGTTGTGTAAACTAAATTGAAGTAGAAATAACCCCAACTACAAAAGTCATACATTAGTTTGAACTTTTGACACTTATGACTTGAAATATTATGACAAGTGTCTTTGATCGCATGTGATCATGTCTATTGTGTAAGCTATTTGTTTGTAATATCTTTACTTTAGTTTCTAGCAAATGTGTGTCTGAGTCTACTTTGCATCTAGTCTGGATTCTCAGACATTCTTTGGAGTTAAAGTGGTTCAAGATTATTTACAGTTATTTTGCATAAAAAAGATTGTTATCTCTAAAAAGCCCTATTTGGAAGTGTTAGATAGGTAGCTATCTTGGATTGGAGACACTAAAACACTTGAATCTCATGCCCACATGAGTGTTGTGTCTTGCATGCTTATACTCAATGTAGTAAATTGTTGCCTAAGACCAATGGATAAGGCACTAATATCCCCGTCTACTCCTCCTTATTTATTTTCTCACTTACTCTGATTATGTGAGGGTTTTATTACATAATCACCTTGTGTTTTCCCATAAAAAACCTCGTAGTCTTACTTTAGGGAAACAACCCTAGATCTGGCATGAACCAACCCAAAGCCCAAGGGAGAATGGTGAGCTGACAATGGCCACTTCCCAGAGTTACTGAGTTTGTTGTAGGGATGGCTTTTCCTTGCAGCTATAAAACCCCTACAAATTTTCAGGTAACATATGGTTTGAATTTCAGAGAGGTTTAACAATACAGGACTTCTTCCACATAATCATTTGGAAACTTGTTGAGACACTTTTGGAGTCTTATTTCAAGTCAATTTCAGTAGTAAAATCAGCCCTAGATAAAATCTGTACTCAACTAGCTAATTATGGAAACTCATAAAAGTCATATAGCATGCATTGGGGCATGAGACATCACACTCAGGCATATCATACTTGGAACATATTTTCATAACATAAAGGACTTGTTGCCATTGGCACTTGGAATGGATTGCAACCAGCAATGATGACCCTTTTCTGGGCATATTTTTATGACAGATTAGTGAGTTTGTAGGACTGTATAGAAAACTTGGAGGAGACCAAAGCTGAAGATAATATCAGCACTCCCATAAATCCACATTTGAAATTTCTGTAGCAGCCCTTCTAACAACACAAACCTTAAATCATAGAGTCACATTGTTAAAAACATTGTTATATGGTCTCACCCCAAAACCCGTTTTCCCTATTTCTTGGTGATTTCTTGTTTCATTATCATTTCTCCATTTCTCATTTTTAGTAGCATGTGGGAAGGGGAGATTCGATTGTCGTTATAGTACATGGAAGATAGGGGGTTGCGAATGGATTTAGATCACATAAAAGACATCGAGCTAGTAATAGTGTGCTCATTTATATCATTTACATGGTTCCTTTGGATATGGTTTACCTTTTATGATTCTATGATCATAAATGATGCTTACTCAAGGAGAAATACCTTCAAAGTTTCACTTACTTTACACAAGCCTTTTTGCAACTTTAATGATTTTTCTGCTTTCATTTTTCTGATTAATTACAGTAACCGTGGTAGCTTGATAGATGCTTTAATTCTTTTGCATGATTAATCTTTGTGTTTTTCCGTTTCTGGTTTCTATTCTTTCAACTTAGAATTGGACCTCTATGCCCGAACTTTGAGTCATTTTTCTAAAATGTTATGTTTTGAAATTGTTTATCTAGAGAACCATGGTAAAATTAGCTCCTAGGATTTTGGTGTCTTATCATTAAATAATATTTTGTAAAGGCTATTGTTGTTGGTGTGTCTATTTTAAGTTCTTTTGTTGTATTTATTTTGGTGATACCATGATACTAATACTCATGTTCACAGTTTTTCTAACCTTTAAAAATTTAAACAGTTTCTGTAAGAAGCTTTCTCAATGCAAAAGTATTTTTTGAGAAACCATGATCTCTGTTTTCCTTTAAGTATTGTTAGAACTAGGCTTAAAGCCTATCCAACGAAGAGGCTTTTAATGAATCATGGGAACTCTTTATTAGTTTTTATTTTTAAGGGATTAAGGCCCTTCGAAAGGAACTGAGCTCTTCACATCTTGTTTGTTGGTCGAGGGGCAACATACTTAGTGCCCAATAAAATGCCCTTCAAAAGGAACTGAGCTCTTCACATATGTTTTTTGGTCAAGGGGAAACATACTTAGTTCCCAATAAAATGCCTATTGACAAACACGATGTATTCAAAATATGTCTTTAACTTATCTACATTTTTGAAGTGCTGTCATTTTGATCAGCGCTCTGATATGTAGTTCATAACTTGTTTTTCACATCTTGGAAGCATGTTCAAGTTGATCAAATTAAAATGAGATTAGAGTGGGGAATAGAATCCCAAGGGGAATAATAATACACTAATTTCCAGATTGTCGAAACTCAGGCCATTTATGGCATCAACGAGCTTAGGGAACAGTGGAGGTGTGGGAATCTCAAGGACAATAAACAGGTTGAAAAGGCCAATGAACAGTGTTGATTGGCTTGGTAGAGAGATGCTTGAGATGAGGATAATAACAACAAATTGGATGTTGATGATGAGGAAGTAAGCTAATATTTTTTTGTTTTAAGAGAAATATTTGCATTTGAAGCAAGAAATGAAAGGAGGCATTTATTGTATGCTTGTTTCCTGTTTTCATGGAAGGATATTTTATACATGTTTCTTCCCTGACATGTCAATGTAAATCAATTGAAGGATATTGAGCCAACTATTGTTGATGGTATGGGTGTAGAGTCAAGACACATCATAGCTACAACCATAGGTGGCAGAAATGGCCAGCCTAAACAGGTTTACCTATATTGTGTTAACAGTGAGAATTCATTAGGTCACAACCAAGAATATAAGTGAATAGTATCTTTATTGAAATTTTTTCCAATTGTTTATTTATTCTTTTATTGACTTGAGAGACCATCAGTTACATTGCGGAACATGTGGGTGGAATAGGGTCTTTTGGTGTTGTCTTTCAGGTCATAATTGACTTCTTTGTAGAATGCATGTGGGGTATCATGTGAATATACTAGGTAGAAATATAAAGGGGTATAAAAAATGTAAATGAAAAAATGGATACATGCAATACATAGTGAAAATAGGGGTTTTTTAAATTGGGAAGGCATATTGAGAGGGGGTTAAAAAAATGATTTTGGGAGGTATTTTCCAATATTTTTTCAAAATAGGGGTATTGTTTCATATGCCTTGAATGAATGTGCTATGGCATGGTTTCACTAAGTGAATACCCCGTGGGCGGGAATTTCCTTAAGGCTTGTTAGGCATATTTTACCAATAATTCATACTTGGATAATTTTTGATATTCTCCCAGGCTTGGTCTAATTTCCCTAAATCACAGTTTTGGAAGGTCCATAAATTATTCTTCAGTGTCTCTTTGAACAAACTGAGACCATGGTTGAGTAGACAAAACAATATCCTACAATATCCCCATGTGGCACGGGCATTTTCTTCAACAGACCATTTGTGGCGGGCATCCTCTTAAGGCTACTTGGACCAATATTCCCACACTTGTCCAATTTCCTGATTTTCACTAATTTGCCATATTTCTCGAGAACGATGTCATAATGCAACAAGGATTTCAAATTCATGCCACATAGTCATCTATTCCATGCCATGCCATGCAAGAATCATTCTTAGTGCGGGCATCAACCTTAATGCGGGCATCACTTAGCCCCTTTACAACACTTAGCCATTTTTTATGTCTTTAGTGTGCAAAATAATATTTTTCTTCTATTTTTCCAGGTTGATATTTTCCTTATCTGGTCACCATAAGAAAATCCAAGAGCATGTCTAGATATCCATTTCAACAATGAACATGACCATATTAGCTGATGATTTTTATCATCAATAGAACACCCCCTTGAGAGCATTTCCAAGTGGTCTCTCAAACATTTTGTCTAACACTTAACTAGTTCTCTTCAAACCCTAGGTCACCAAGGTGATTTCATGTTTCCTTCAAACTTGGCAAGTGAGATTCCCAATGGGTATAGCTCAACAAGGTGAATCTAGAAAAAACACTTTCATCTTCTGTATCTTGTTTCTCTCTCCTCGGTGGGAAATTTTTTGGAGCAGTGCAAACATGGATAAGAGGCACTTTTGGTAGATTGATATCTTCTTACTGAAAGACTTTTTGGTCAGGCTAATTATATGGTTGGATGAACCATACAAGCCTCTAGAGATCTACACTCATAATATTTTTATCATCATCCTATGAGATGTGGTGGGCATTTCCCTAAGTCCAGTTAGGCATATTTTACCATTAATTCCATACTTGGACAATTTTTTATCTTCTCCTAGGCTTGGTCTAATTTCCCTAAACCACAATTTTGGTAGGTCCATAAATTGTTCTTCAGGGTCTCTTTAGAAAAACTGATACCATGGTTGAGTAGAAAAAACAATAGCCTAAAATATCCCCATGTGGTATGGGAATTTTATTCAACAAACCATTTGTGGCAAGCATCCTCTTAAGGCTACTTAGACCAATATTCCCGCACTTAGCCAATTTCTCGATTTTCACTCATTTGTCATATTTCTCCAGAACGATGTCATATTGCAACAATGATTTCAAATTCATGCCACATCATCATATATGCCATGCCATGCCATGCGTGCATCATCCTTAGTGTGGGAATCAACCTTAATGCGGGCATCACTTAGCCATTTTTTCTATCTTTAGTGTGCAAAATAAGATTTTTAGTCTATTTTGCGAGGTTGATATTTTCCTTATCTGGTCACCATAAGAAAAAAAAAAGAGCATGGATAGATATCCATTTCAATAATGAACAAGACCATATCATCTGATAATTTTTATCATCAATGGAACACCCCCTTGCGAGCATTTCCAAGTGGTCTCTCAAACTCTTTGTCTAACACTTAACCATTTCTCTTCAAACCCTAGGTCACCAAGGTCATTTCATTTTTCCTTCAAACTTGGCAAGTGAGATTCCCAATGGGTAGAGGCCAACAAGGTGAATCCATTAAGACCACTTTCATCTTCTGGAGCTTCTTTATCTCTCCTCGGCGGGCATTTTTATGTAGCAGTGCAAATATGGCCGAGAGGCACTTTTGGGAGATTGATATCTTTGTACTAAAAGACTTTTTGGTCAGGCTAATTATATGGTTGGATGCACCATACAAGAATCTAGAGATCTACACTCTCATAATATTTTTATCATTATCCTATGAGTTGTGGTGGGCATTTCCATAAGGCCAGTTAGGCAGATTTTACCAATAATTCCATACTTGGACAATTTTTTATCTTCTCCTAGTCTTGGTCTAATTTCCCTAAACAATAGTTTTTGCAGTTTTTGCATGTTTTTGGAGGTCTAATTTCCCTTAACCACAGTTTTTTCATGTTGGGCGTGCGTTTGAGTAAAGCAATCCAAAATTGACTTGCTTCAGTAAAATCCATGCACATGCTTGATTTCATTTTCCCATACCTCAACCCGTCATACACGTGCTGAATGTATTGAGTGTAAAATATGTCATATAATCATATAAACCTGTAAATGGTAGTTTTCACTTTTCCCTACTTGTCATATTCTGAACTTTCCACCAAGTGTCAAATACGTCACTTAACAAACCATCAAATTCTATGATTCGATGAACCTGAATCGAGTCGGATTCTGATGGCATTGAGAATGATTGCATCACCTAGACGGGTAATTCCATGAAGATGGGTAACACTTTTTGGCCAAATTTGACAATGAAAACCTGATTTTTTACTCATGTGCTAGATAGAAGCCCTCAAAACACATATATGCCATGTGAATTTTGACTTGCAGTAAAAAAACAAATTGTAGAATATTATGTTGGCTTCATAGTGATATTTTTAAAAAATATTCCGATGTCATTTAATGTGTGAATTTTTGCATTTAATGAACTGTGTGACCATAAAAATTTGAAGAAGCTAATAAGTGTCTCGTGTCCACGTAGAGTAATTCAATCTTGCATTAATAATTAAAAAAATAAATATATATGAGCATGATCTACATAAAATGCAGTGTGATGTGCATATTTTTTTGTTAATTTTTTTCGCATTATACAATTATTTATTATTTTTCGAAAGTGACCACATTCGATTTCAGCATCGTTTTAAACACATATTTGTCCACGTAAAGAAATTTTTTCTATTTTTTCAAAAATTGAAAAACCAAAGATGCACTTTTGAAGAGGACACGTTGATATGTGATGTGTGCATTTTTAAGAATTTTTTGGCTGTGTATTTTTAACTCTGCGGATTTTTCTTTGAGCTGTTTCGAAGTTGCAGTGTGGTTTTCTAAGTATAAGTTTTAGAAGTAATTAAAAAATAAATATCATATGAATGCCAAAATGCGTGTATGATACGTCAATGGATAGAACATTCGTTGTTGAATCTATTGGTATCAACTCCGCTCAGTTATGTGCTAGGAATGGTAGGGTTTACACCTCTTCAAGGCATAGGAAATTTTCCATTTGTTTGAATGTGGGCTAATTCTGTTTTTTTAAGCCCTCGACCGAGGTATGAACCTCGATCGAGGTATTTAAATACCTCGGTCGAGGTATTAACAAGACCTCGACCGAGGGTTTGTAAAGCCCTCGACCGAGGGTTTAACAAACCCTCGGTCGAGGTCTTATTAATTCCTCGACCGAGGTATTAGCTCAGTCGAGGTCCTTTAAAGCAAAATCCCGCAGGTGAATTCAAACATTAATGAGACTCCAACTACAAACTTTAATGTCTTTCCCACCCAAATTTTTAATCAAAAT
>LPNX010203276.1:0-13730 GCA_001517045.1 Pseudotsuga menziesii | reverse complement strand
GCTAATTGGGACGCTAACTAGGATGATAATTGGGACACTATTTGGGATGCTAATTGGGATGTTAATTGGGATGCTAATTAGCATCCAAAATAGCGCCAACTTTTAAAATGAGACACTAATTGGGATGCTAATTGAGATGCTAATTGGGATTCTAATTGTGATGTTAATTGGGACGCTAATTGGGACATTAATTGGGATGCTAATTACGTCCAAAATAGCACCAACTTTTAAAAAGGGACGCTAATTGGGACGCTATTTGGGACTCTAATTAGGATGTGTTAAGTCAGTAATTTGTCTGTCTAATTTTGGCTTGACTTCTTAAATTTTTGGTTTGTTTCTCATTTTTCAAATTTAGCTTTGGTTTTAAGTTTTAGTTTTGATCTCCTTCAAGAGTTCTCTTGATGATTTGATAGTTTTTGGGCATACTTTTTATAGGTTTTATTTGATTTGTGGACTTTTACATTTTTAAAAAAGGGGTTAAAGAAAGTCATATTATCAAAAATTGATTCATTAATGTGTATTTAGAGGTCAGTTGGACTTGATTCTTACCCTAGCAACTTTTTAAACCTCCGACAAATTAGCAGAAAATTGAAAAACAGCGAAAATTTGGCATGGAAGTTATTCTTGTAGCGCTGGATGAAAATTTAACAAAGGGCGCGCTACAAGCGCGGCCCTTTGTTTTTTCGATTTTTATGCAGATTTTCATCATGATTTTCATCTGGAAGTGACTAATCGCATTGGGTAAGTGGTTTAGCACGTGTTTGCTGCAGTTTAAGCACGATTTCAGGTGGTTATCAGTCACGAAGCAAATCAGGGTCATCATGGCTCATAATGCGGAATCAGTTGAACAAAATCCGTAAATCTCGAGCTAAGATGGCGTGATTTACATTTCACATACATTATCAAAGTAAAGGAGTGCTGGTGGAGCAGATTAAACCGCTAAGAAGGAGGATTGTGTCGCTGAAAAGAAAAGACAGTGTTATAGACGCCAGCGAAAATTAGGGCTTCGTAATTCACTTACCTGCAGTTAAGGAAACCATTTGAAGACACTTGTATGCATAAGAAGGAACCGTTGATAGCCCAAAACAAAGGTATAAACCGTGGCAGTTGGAAAGTTGACAGGTATTTTAATACGAACCCTTATAATTGAAAATTTTGGGTTTTTCTCGCTGCGTGATTATTTGGAGAAATTGGTTGCTGGTGATGATAGAATAGGTCATAAAATGAACCCTTTGCCGTAGAAATAGCTGTCTGAAGCTATTATGAGGAATTTTCATGAACAGAGCAGTAAAGTAACCTTAAAGCTTAAAGCATTCAACTTGTGAAATTTCAATGACTGTTTGAATGAAGATTGTTTATGATTTGCTCTCTAATACATCCCAAAAAACTCTGATAGTGATGCATCTGGGTTATAATGAGCTAATTGAATAGATTCTTCTCAAACCTAATGCCAATGTGAACCAGAATCTACAGGAAACAGCATTGAGAGGACTCATAGACTGATTTGTTATGCGAACCTTTTACACAGAAGGTGTTCAGTTGGTTTGAAAAGCTGGTGATAGTTGTTATAATGTGAAAAATCAATTTCTTGGAGAGCAATATCCATTGCTTGGAGAACATGTTGACTTTCATATACAGGTTTTGATTTCAGTTTTTAGGCGACGGTGAATATATTGCAGACAGGGGTGTTTTTCTCTCTTCTCATGCTATTAGTCTCCAGATTGGTTTAATAAGCCTGTGGTTGATGTTATTCTTGCAAATCTGAAGCAGTGAAAGTTTTAGGGTTTGAAGATTGAGGCTGTTTGATACACAGGAATAGGAGTACAATTCTGAATATAAAACAGCCACATTCATTGACAGCTTTCAATTACATGGAACAGTCTGGGCATTGCAATTAATAAAAATGCTATTTGTTGTGGTTTGAATCAGTTTGTATTGAAAGAGGAGTTCATTTTTGAAGGCATACCATACTGCTTGTTTCCTAAAACCCTAAAATAAGGAGCTTGGATGGTCTATAATCTAAAACAGTTTGACATTATGTTCGATGGTGTATTTTTTTGAAGAATGAGCAATGTTATTGTGTTCATCTGACTGTTTCATTCATGATTGATCTACTCTCATAGTTTACCTACATATAGCCCTAGTTTGTATTGTGGTAACAAAGGAACACTGAAGCCTTGGATCAGGTGGACTTGACCCCCCTGTTGGGAAGTTTTGCTTCATCTTTTAATAAACAGGCCTATTCAGGAGTGCATAGCAGATTGTGAAGGAATTCAAAGAACATCAAACTAGTTTTAAAACATTTTTGAAACCTAAAGCCAGACTGTTTCAAGTTCTTAAAAGAAGAATATGGGAAAGAGTGGGAAAAGTGGTAAGGTCAATAGGGCTGACCCCACTGACCTGACCTGGATTGAGAAGCTTCCAGACTGTGTAGAATTATTTCAACAAGCAGGTTGGCTCAATTTTTTCAGGAAGATAGATGGATACAATGCTCAGGTGTCCTGCAAGTTTGCTCAGGGACTTAAGGATGATATGGTCATGATGGATGCTTTGAAATTCAAGCTAACTGTGGAATTAATTGCAGAAGCTACTGAGATTAGTAATGAAGGAGAGCATTGGTTCAAAAAGTTGCCTTTTGAGTTTGAACCACAAAGGTACCTGTTTCCTAATGTGACTCCTGACTGGAACAAGGGTATCCTCATTCAAAATTTCAGGAAAGAGTGGATTGAGCCCATAAGGATACTTCAAAGTTATGTGACCTGTGAGGGCAGATATTCATTTGTATTTAAATATCATTTCAGGTTCCTTCAGCACATAGTAGGAGTTTCTAAAATGAACTTGCCCTTCTTTTTTTTAAAGAGCTTGCAGAAGATGTCAAGCAAGATAAAGCAACATGATGATCACACCTCACAGTCACTTTTTCATCATGGCCTGATCAAACTGATCATCACCACAGTGTTGCAACATGAAGGTAGGACATGGAACTTCTTTCTGTTCTGGTCAGATGTTCATCCCCAGCAAGAAGACCAGCAACCAAAGAGACAGACTCACAAGGGAAAAGTAATGATTAAAAAGTTAGGTCACACAGCCAAACCTGCAGATAAAGATAAGGTTAAAAATAAGCAGGTAGAAGAGCAAGAAAAGGTTGCCAGTCAGTTCAAAAAATCTTCAGATTGCCCTAAAAGCAGGTATTCATTGTTTGCAGAAGAAAAAGTTCATCCTAGTTTGTAATTGCCACTAGCAGCAGATACACAAGAAACCAGGGCTATTGATGAAGAGAAGGCTGTTGTACTGGAAGATGAATTGAAAACTAAACAAAAGAGCCCCCTCACTATTTTATCTGAGGATGAACAATCAATTGATGAAGTAGGGTTAGGTGTTGAAGCTTGTGGAGAATTTTCAGAATGCAAAGTAGCTAAGCCAAAGAAGAAGAAAAGGACTGCTACTTCATGCAGAAAGCCTAAAACTAGGCCAACTAATAAGTTGAGATGGAATATGAAAAAACTACTTAATCCCAAGTTGAATGCTAGACAAGAAGCTGTTGTGATTGATTCTTCCTCTGATGAAGAAACATAAATTGTTAAACAGGGCAGCAGAGGCAAGGGAAAGTCAATTGCCAAGTCTTCTTCTTTTCCTCAACTTGCAAAGACAAAAAGATCACAGTTAGCAAGAGAGATTGAACAGTCCAAGACTAATTTATCTGAAATAGTGCTGGAGATAAGGAATAAACTTTCAAAACAGCAACAAGATGAAGAAGCTAGAATCTTTCCTTTTGAAAGTCAGGATTGGGAGGATGAAGATGAACAGATACTCAGGGAAGCAGGCATTTTGGAGGGCCCTGGTGTTTCTGCAGATTACACAGACTTTTTAATGAAAGAAGAAAGTATATCAGAGATCCCAAATTTTGATGAAGAGGATGTACAGGAAAGTATTCAAAAATACAGGAAACACATGAAACACCTGCAAGAAACTAATGATGGATTATTCAAAGTTAATAAAGGGCTTATAGAGGAGTTGCAGGATGTCCATAAGCATTTTTTGGAGCTGTCAGAAGTTTCCAAGGAAGTCCTTAGCAGGAAAAGAGTTGCTGACAGGTACTGTGCAAAGCTGGAGAAGACTGTTGATCATTTACAACAGGAAAATGAAGACTTGCAGAAAAGGATAACTGATATGGAGAAGAAGCATAAAAGAGCTAAGAAGAGGCCTCGAAGCCTAGATGGAATTGATCTCCTTGTAGAGGTAGTGAAGAAGATATGAAACAGTTATTAGTTAGTGGTTATTTTTTATAAACAATTTTGGTTAAGCATTTGCTATTTTTAGCAATCATGTAATTTTGTAAAAAGTCACTTTTTATTTTACCTAGCTTAGTAATTCGATGGAGGCAGTTAGTGGATAAGACCTAACTGATTTTGAGAGAACTTTCCTATTTAGATGAGTTAGCAAGACATTGTTAGGGTTCTATTTTTGGGAGCATCAGGAGGTCTGCTAGCTGCTTATACTGTCAGACTTGTTCAGAGATAGGTACTTTAACTCTCATATGCATTTACTGATGAAATAATGTGATATATGACTCTTTCCCCCACATTTTGTCTATGTTGGCTTTGTTATTGAGCACGTTTTGCTTCTTAAATGGTAAATTCATTGCTAGTTAATATGTTTTTCTGGTAATGCTTATCTTTTAATGTATGAACCAGAGCATAGTCTCTTTGTTGGATTTTTGTGATATGTTTGGGCATCTTTATCAGTCTATGCTTATGATTTAGTTGATTGCTTTTCTTTTGAATGTATTCCCTGCATGTTCTTGAAGCTTACAACCAAAAACACATAAACAAAACCCTAAACCCTAGTTTGAATTGAGTTTTTTCTCTTGAGATTGTGTTGGCTTGTTCCCCTAGCCTTAGGAACAATTTCTGGCACAAACATCTTTGGCGCCGTTGCCGGGGACGAAGCTGAAGCATATCTTCCCTGGGATACTTACCTATTTTCCTAGTTTGAGAGGTGAACTTGAACCAGCATTTTTTGAAGGCTATTTTCACCATTGTCACAGTGGCTTCTAGAAGTATTGGAACCAGGAGCAAACCTACATCTCCCTTGCTACTTGGTGTGACAGACCCTAAAAAGATTATAAAAACAGCAAGAAAGATTAGAAGGTCCCAATCTTTTCCAGCTTCTTGTGACCCTCACCAGTTGGGTGATTCATTAGACCCAGCTGAAGACTCACCGTGGCTAAAACCTACCATTCCTGAAAATACTTTCCAAGTTTTTACCAATCCAGAAACCTTTTTGAAAGCTAAGACTACTTCTCCTGGAAAAATCCCACTCTTTCAGCTGAAAATAGGGAAGAATCCTTTCCAAGCAAGTACCAGTCAAGTTTCTTCCTCTTCAAAACCTCAATCTAAACCTCAGTCCACAATGGCAGGCCAAAATCCACCCATGGATATGATGGACAGAATGATAGCTGCTAGGTATGCACCATTAGCATTACCCCAGCCTTTACATGCCTTGCCTGGTCATGATTATCAGAAATATATGCCCAGATTCAATGGACAAGGTGAAACAACTACAGAAGAACATTGGGAGGCTTTCCTGAGCTATGCTGACAATCAGAACATAGAAATTAAAGATGTATGGATGAGAGTATTTGTGCAGAGCTTAGATGGGGATGTGAGAAAGTGGTTCAGGGAGTTTCCTGCCAACTCCATTACAATCATTGAAGAACTCCGTGACCTTTTCCTGAGGCAGTGGAGAGACACCAAGGACCACACTTATTATATCACTGAGTTTGGTGCTCTCAAAAGAAAGAAGGATGAAACTGTTGCTGATTTCTCAAAAAGATTTAATAAAATGTATAGTAGGATTCCAGCAGAGATCAAACCTATTGAAACATCAGCCAAGCTGACTTATGCAAATGCATTTGACCATGAATTTTCATTATTACTCAGAGAAAGAAGAGCTGTCTCTTTGTTGAACATGCAAGATGCAGCATTGGAGGTGGAGTCAAACTTATTGGCTTCAAATAAACTTAAAAAAGAAACACCTCAACAGTTATATGAAAGAAAAGGAAAGAAGGAGGCTGTTTCAACAAGTGCTGCACCCCAGTCTGCTGAAGCCAAAATAGATGAAATGGCTAAGCTTGTAAAGATTCTTACTTCCAAGTTGAACAAATTAGAATTAGAAAAGAATTCTGCCAAACCAGCTCCTGAGGCTCAGAGAAATCCAAATAACCAAAATCAGTTTAGGAGGCAGTTTGCTCCTAGATTCATGCCCAGGGAGTGAAGGAATAATGACATTCAGCAGGAAAGGAGAGAGAACGAAGAGCAAAGAGTGCCCCCACCTTTTCAGAATAATTTAGCTGATGAAGAAGAGGTTGATGAACAGCTCCTCTTTGAGGAGACTGAAACTGACCAAGACATGAATCACTTTGGAGAGGGTTTATCCACAGGTTTTGTTACTGAAGAAGATTTTCTAAATTCTGAATACTATGATGCTGATTTGTATGAAGTTGAAGATGATTTAGAGTGTGAGAAAACTGCTGTAAATGCTGCTGCTAATCAGAATGGAATTAAAAAGACTATTAATCTCAGATCTGGTCCGAAACAAGTAGTCCAAGCTCCCAAGAAGAAAGTTGTTGTTCCTGCTGCAGCTATTCCTGATAAACAGGTTGCTGACCCTATCACAGAAAAGAAGCATCCTGCAGAAAATTCCAAGAAGAATGTTGAGACTGAAGAGGCAAACAAAGCTGCTCAGAATTTCAATTTGGAAACTGAATTAGGAAAGCTGAAAATTCTTGTTCCATTGACTGAATTAATCAAAAATCCCTCTTATAAACAAACAGTCTTAAAAGTTATGAATTCTGCTAGTAGTCAGCCTGCTGCCAGTGGTCAGCCTGTTTCAGACACTGTCAATTTGCAAGAAGAAAGCCCAAAAATATTTATTGGTTCTGCCCTAGCTGAGAAAACAGAAAATGAAGCCGGTGCTTCTCCTCCCTTCTATGTTACCTTAACTGTCCATGATCAAATGATCCACAATTGCCTATTAGACTCTGGAGCATCCCATAACTTAATGCCCAAAGCTATGATGGAAGCCCTTGGTCTCAGTATCACCAAACCTTACCATGACTTATATGCCTTTGATTCCCGAGCTGTCAAGTGTCTAGGGGTAATTAAAGACATGGTTGTTAACCTTACTCAGCTGCCCATGAAGAGTGTCATAATGGATGTTGTTGTAGCTGATATCACACCCAAGTTTGGTATGCTTCTTTCAAGATCCTGGGCAAAGAAGGTTGGAGGAACCTTACAGATGGATCTCTCATATGCCACCATTCCTGTTTTTGGTGGAGAAAATAGGAGACTTTACAGAGAACTACAGTTTGCCTACATTGTCACAGATGATAAAAGCCCCGCTAATCATCCATTGTACTCTGTTGATAAAGATCTTGGTACTTGCATGTTAAATTTTTCTGATGAAGACAATTCAGGTGGTTTATTACAAGTGGAAAAAGATCCACCCATAAAACACAGCAGAGAAGAAGAAGATGCATTATGGGAGCTGTATTTTGATGGATCCTCTTGCAAAGAGGGTGTTGGAGCTGGAGTTTTGCTAATTTCTCCTGGAGGTGAGACAGTAAAACTCATGTATAAACTGGAATTTGTTACTACTAACAACACTGCTGAGTATGAGGCTCTACTACTGGGATTGAAAGCTGCAAAAGACTTAGGCATTCAACAAATTGTTGCATTTGGCGACTCTGAATTAGTTGTTCAACAAGTGAAGAACAAATATCAAGTAAAGCAGGTTTTGTTNTGTTACTACTAACAACACTGCTGAGTATGAGGCTCTACTACTGGGATTGAAAGCTGCAAAAGACTTAGGCATTCAACAAATTGTTGCATTTGGCGACTCCGAATTAGTTGTTCAACAAGTGAAGAACAAATATCAAGTAAAGCAGGGTTTGTTGAAGATCTACAGGAATGAGGTATGGGATATGTTAGACAATTACTTCATAGCATTTAACATCTCACATATTCCCAGAAATCACAATGAAACTGCAGACTCATTAGCTCTAGCAGCTACATATTTTAGAATTCCAAAAACTACGCAGCTAAGGTATCCAATAGAGGTAAGGTATAGACCATGTGTCCCTGACAATGTGAAGCATTGGAGGGTTTTCGAAGATGATATTGAAATTAAGAAATTCCTTGAGCTTACAGATGAATTTTCCAATGCCCAAATTGATCAGGATGAAGGAGAAGAACAGGATGATGAGTCTACTGAAAGTGAGTTTGCTGAAAATGTTTTTGCTGAAAATGAGTTTCCTGAAGGTGAGATTGCAGGTCATAAGATCATTGAGTTGAAGAGTAATTTTATCCCTAAATGTTTAGTGCCTTTAGAAAGAATTTTTACCAAAGATGACACTCCATCAAAGCCAGTGGTACAATCTTCTGAAGAAAATGTAATGGACTGCAATATTGGTACTGCAGAAAACCCAAGAATGGTAAAAATTTCAAAATCTCTGATAGCNGAAAATGTAATGGACTGCAATATTGGTACTGCAGAAAACCCAAGAATGGTAAAAATTTCAAAATCTCTGACAGCTGAACAAAGGAGCAGATATATCAAGATTTTGAAAGAACATGTGGATGTATTTGCATGGTCCTATGAAGAATTAAGAACCTATGACACATCAATCATTCAGCATAAGGTTCCCTTGAAGCCCAATGTCAAGCCTTTCCGACAGAAATTGAGAAGGATAAATCCAGCCTTATTCCCTGTGATTGAAAAAGAGATAAAAAAGTTACTGGATGCTAAGATAATAGTGCCTCTCAGGTACTCTTCCTGGGTTGCAAATCTTGTACCTGTCAGGAAAAAGAATGGGGAGATTAGACTGTGTGTTTATTTCAGGAATCTCAACAGATCTTCATTAAAAGACAACTACCCTCTGCCAAAGATTGAACAGGTCTTACAGCAGGTTGTGGGGGCACAGAGGATTTCCATGGTGGATGGATTCTCAGGGTACAATTAGATTGCCATGCACCCTGATGACAAAGAAAAAACAGCATTTACCACCCCCTGGGGAACCTTCATGTACGATAAGATGCCCTTTGGTCTGATGAATGCTACAGCAACTTTTCAGAGGGCAATGGGCATTGCATTTGTAGGTGAGAAAGATAAGTTTGTTGTCATTTATTTAGATGACATCACTGTGTTCTCACAGTCTGATGATGAACACTTAAAAAATCTGAGGCAAACTTTTTAGAAATGCAGAAAATTTGGACTGTCTTTAAACCCCAAGAAATCTCATTTTGCTGTGCAAGAGGGCAGACTGTTGGGTCACTTGGTGTCTGCCGATGGCATTAGAATTGACCCTGAGAGAGTGAAAGCAATACTAAAGATTAGTTTTCCCAAGAGCAAAAAGGATGTGCAATCATTTATTGGCAAGATAAATTTTCTGCGGTGGTTTATTCCTAATTTTGCTGAGACCATTAAACAAATCACAGCAATGTTAAACAAGGACCAAGAAGTTAGATGGACTATTGAAGGAAAGGCAGCTTTCGAAAAAATCAAGGTGGCTCTGACTAAAGCACCTATTCNTTGGCAAGATAAATTTTCTGCGGTGGTTTATTCCTAATTTTGCTGAGACCATTAAACAAATCACAGCAATGTTAAACAAGGACCAAGAAGTTAGATGGACTGTTGAAGCAAAGGCAGCTTTCGAAAAAATCAAGGTGGCTCTGACTAAAGCACCTATTCTGGTAAGTCCTGATTTTACCAAGGAGTTCCTTACTTTTTCTTTTGCTTCAGCAGATACAATTGCGGCTGTCTTACTTCAGAAAAACAAGGAAGGACTAGAGCAGCCCATTGCCTTTTTCAGTAAGACTCTTAGGGATTCTGAACTGAAGTACAACATTCTGGAAAAACAAGCCTATGCTCTGGTGAAAGCTCTGAAATTTTTCAGAATTTATATTCTTCATTCAAAGGTGATTTCATTTGTTCCAAATGCAGCAGTGAAAGATGTTCTGACACAGCCTGACAGTGAAGGAAAGAGGGGAAAGTGGATTGCTAAGATTATGGAATATGAGGTGGAAATCACACCTACAAAGTTGGTCAAAGAACAAGGATTNGTGAAAGATGTTCTGACACAGCCTGACAGTGAAGGAAAGAGGGGAAAGTGGATTGCTAAGATTATGGAATATGAGGTGGAAATCAGACCTACAAAGTTGATCAAAGGACAAGGATTGGCCAAACTACTGGCTGACTCAAATTGTCAAGCACTAGGATTACATGTTATGGCAGAAGAATCAGTACCTGAAGAAAAGCAAGCAATGCTGGAGAAAGAAAGGATCATGGACTCTTATTCATCTTCAGATTGGTATGCTGATATTGTTTATTTCCTGTTATTTTTGCAATGCCCAGAACACTTAGATAGGAAGGCTGCCAAATCTATGAAACTGANATGCTGATATTGTTTATTTCCTGTTATTTTTGCAATGCCCAGAACACTTAGATAGGAAGGCTGCCAAATCTCTGAAACTGAAAGCTACTAAATATTGTTTGCTAGAAGATCAATTGTTTTGGAAAGAACCAGGAGGTATCTTGTTAAGGTGTTTGGATCAAGCTGAAATAGGGGAAGTAATTTCAGAATCTCATGAAGGAGCTTGTGGAGGGCATAAATATTGGAAAACCACAGCTTACAAAATTTTGAGAGCTGGATACTATTGGCCCTCCCTCTTCTCAGATGTTTACCAGCAAGTAAGAACTTGCATNGGTAAGAACTTGCATACCCTGTCAAAAATTTGCAGGTAAACAGAAATTATTATCCTTGCCATTGAAGCCTATTGCAGTCAATGCCCCTTTTCAGCAATGGGGCCTGGATTTTATTGGAGAGATAAATCCAGCATATTCAGGACAGCATCATTGGATTCTGACCGCCACAGATTTCTTCACAAAATGGGTAGAAGCCATTCCTACAAGGAATGCTACAGATAAGGTGATTATGGAGTTCATTGAAGACAATATCCTGAGTAGATTTGGCTGCCCACACAGATTAATAACTGATAATGCCAAAGCATTTAAATCCAAGGCAATGGTGGCTTTCTGTGAGAAAAATGGCATTATTTTGAAACACTCAACTCCCTATTATCCTCAGGGAAATGGCCAGGCTGAATCATCCAACAAGAATGTCATTCAAAGCATTAAGAAATTGCTGAAACATAATAAAAGGTCTTGGGATTCCATGCTGAAATATGCATTGTGGGCAGATAGGATTACAGTAAAGCAGGCCATTGGTACTTCTCCTTTTCATCTAGTATATGGCACAGAGGCAGTGTTCCCTGTTCATTTGGGGATTCCAGTGACGAAATTCCTCCAAAACTCTCAAGAGGAACCAGATGACATGCAAAGGAGGATCTTTGAGACGATAGAGCTACAACAGCATAGAGAGAAGGTGGACAAAGAAGCTCAGCTGTACAGAGCTAAGGTAAAACACAGGTTTGACAGAAAAATTAAAGAGCATACATTTTCAGAAGGTGAGTTAGTTTTAAGATGGGATGCAAGAAAGGAACAGAAGGGTAAGCATGGCAAATTTGATAATCTTTGGTTTGGCCCTTTTCTAATTTCTAAAGTGTTGGAAAATAATACATTTATCTTGCAGTCCTTGGAAGGTGAGGAATTGCTCAGCCCTGTTAATGGGCGATTCCTCAAACACTTTTACAGTTGATGAGATCATTGTCACTTTTCATTGTACATACCGGTGTGAGTGAGGTTGAATAAAGACTCCATAGCCCAATGGAAGTTTGCAGATAAGAAGTTTGAAGACAGAAGGCACTAGTCTACAGGTTCTTGAAGCCTCACAGGGAGGACTTCATCCCGCAGCTGGAGCCAGATGTTAAGTCAGTAATTTGTCTGTCTAATTTTGGCTTGACTTCTTAAATTTTTGGTTTGTTTCTCATTTTTCAAATTTAGCTTTGGTTTTAAGTTTTAGTTTTGATCTCCTTCAAGAGTTCTCTTGATGATTTGATAGTTTTTGGGCATACTTTTTATAGGTTTTATTTGATTTGTGGACTTTTACNTTTGGTTTTAAGTTTTAGTTTTGATCTCCTTCAGGAGTTCTCTTGATGATTTGATAGTTTTTGGGCATACTTTTTATAGGTTTTATTTGATTTGTGGACTTTCGCATTTTTAAAAAAGGGGTTAAAGAAAGTCATATTATCAAAAATTGATTCATTAATGTATATTTAGAGGTCAGTTGGACTTGATTCTTACCCTAGCAACTTTTTAAACCTCCGACAAATTAGCAGAAAATTGAAAAACAGCGAAAATTTGGCATGGAAGTTATTCTTGTAGCGCTGGATGAAAATTTAACAAAGGGCGCGCTACAAGCGCGGCCCTTTGTTTTTTCGATTTTTATGCAGATTTTCATCATGATTTTCATCTGGAAGTGACTAATCGCATTGGGTAAGGGGTTTAGCACGTGTTTGCTGCAGTTTAAGCACGATTTCAGGTGGTTATCAGTCACGAAGCAAATCAGGGTCATCATGGCTCATAATGCGGAATCAGTTGAACAAAATACGTAAATCTCGAGCTAAGCTGGCGTGATTTACATTTCACATACATTGTCAAAGTAAAGGAGTGCTGGTGGAGCAAATTAAACCGCTAAGAAGGAGGATTGTGTCGCTGAAAAGAAAAGACAATGTTATAGACGCCAGCGAAAATTAGGGCTTCTTAATTCANACATACATTGTCAAAGTAAAGGAGTGCTGGTGGAGCAAATTAAACCGCTAAGAAGGAGGATTGTGTCGCTGAAAAGAAAAGACAATGTTATAGACGCCAGCAAAAATTAGGGCTTCGTAATTCACTTACCTGCAATTAAGGAAACCATTTGAAGACACCTGTATGCATAAGAAGGAACCGTTGATAGCCCAAAACAAAGGTATAAACCGTGGCAGTTGGAAAGTTGACAGGTATTTTAATACGAACCCTTATAATTGAAAATTTTGGGTTTTTCTCGCTGTGCGATTATTTGGAGAAATTGGTTGCTGGTGATGATAGAATAGGTCATAAAATGAACCCTTTGCCATAGAAATAGCTGTCTGAAGCTATTATGAGGAATTTTCATGAACAGAGCAGTAAAGTAACCTTAAAGCTTAAAGCATTCAACCTGTGAAATTTCAATGACTGTTTGAACGAAGATTGTTTATGATTTGCTCTCTAATACATCCCAAAAAACTCTGATAGTGATGCATATGGGTTATAATGAGCTAATTGAATAGATTCTTCTCAGACCTAATGCCAATGTGAACCAGAATCTACAGGAAACAGCATTGAGAGGACTCATAGACTGATTTGTTATGCTCATCTTTTACACAGAAGGTGTTCAGTTAGTTTGAAAAGCTGGTGATAGTTGTTATAATGTGAAAAATCAATTGCTTGGAGAGCAATATCCATTGCTTGGAGAACATGTTGACTTTCATATACAGGTTTTGATGGCAGTTTTTAGGAGAAGGTGAATATATTGCAGACAGGGGTGTTTTTCTCTCTTCTCATGCTATCAGTCTCCAAATTGGTTTAATAAGCCTGTGGTTGATGTTATTCTTGCAAATCTGAAGCAGTGAAAGTTTTAGGGTTTGAATATTGAGGTTGTTTGATACACAGGAATAGGAGTACAATTCTGAATATAAAACAGCCACATTCATTGACAGCTTTCAATTACATGGAACAGTCTGGGCATTGCA
>LPNX010203224.1:80507-111766 GCA_001517045.1 Pseudotsuga menziesii | reverse complement strand
GGGGGTGTTTTTGGTGTTTTTTTTGCAAAAATCATCATTTTTATGGGTAGAGTTCTCGTTCATAGTATATAGTTCTCGTTTCATAGTATAAGTGGTTTGTGTCAATACGTGTATCTACAGATGAGAGAGTGTGTCAGTTCATAGGCATCATGGTGACTGACATTGCCAGAAACTTATGGATTAATCTTGAGCCGAGACTGGTCTGCACAACTAGATGGATATTTTGCAACTGATTGGTCTCATTTATGGTTACCCTATCAAGGATGCCAAAATCAGATTAAAGTAATGAGAGAACCGCATATGAGACACAACGTAACCTAGCTAGAAGTCAAGAATGAGCTGGTAAATTTTTTGCACCTTGTGTTGGGAAATTATCTCATTGAGCTAGAACCGGGAAATTACCAAGCTGGAGAAGTTGTTAATGGATCAGATATATAGCCCGATCTCCTTCAGTTTTCGTGGGCTGATAATGTTGATTGTAACATAGTTAGTTTATTTTCAGATGTAGAAAGTAGAAATAGTTCAGTAGATGTAGTGGATAATTTTTGGGTTCTGTACTTTGACGATTCAAAAACGCAGTAAGGATCAGGAGCTGGTTGTATCCTGATGGATCCAGAAAATAATAAACATTTTATTTCATGTAGATTAGAATTTGAATGCACAAATAATACATCTAAATACGAAGCATTAATACAAGGATTAAAAAGGGAAATTGAATTCAAGGTTAAGAATTTAAAATTCTATGGAGATTCTGAAATTATTGTCAAACAAGTCCAAAATACCATCCATTGTTTATATCCACATCTAAAGGGTTACCAAAGTGAGGTATAGGATTTGCTAGTGAATTTCGATGCATTTAATATAGTTCCTATTCCTAGGCTAAAAAATGCAACAACTGATTTATTAGCTACATCAACCGCCAGGCTTGTTCCAACTAATAATCGATGTTCTATTGAATTACTTTTCAAGCCTGCTATACCAGATAATATCATGAATCTAAGAGTATTCGATGACGACCCGTAGATCTTAGAATTTATGGCAATTGATGAGAGTTTCAAGGGAGTAGTAATTGATGAAGAAGAACATCAAGTGAACCTTCGAATTGGAAACTTTATACCAAAAGGAGTTAGAACATTGGAAGGAATGTTCAATTTGAATAACAAGTTTAGAAGGCAAGCAAATGTTAAAATGCATATCTCATATATGCAATTTGAGCGGATAAATTTGGGGTCAGAAGCTAAGCCTAAATATGTAAATTTGGGAAAGTGATGCTCACCTAGAAAAGGAACAAATTCATTCACTTGTTTAAGCAATACAAAGAAGTATTTGCTTGGACATATGAAGATCCAAAAACATATGATACCAAGATTATACAGCATTTTTTTTTATCAAAGCAGGGGTCAAGCCATATCAGCAGCCTTTAAGAAAAATGCATCCGAAGCTAGAACCTCTGATTCAAAATGAAGTGAAGAAGCTACTTGATGCAAGAATTATCTTTAAAGTCAGACATTCGGAATGGGTTTCGAACTTAGTACCAGTGAGAAAAAAGTCAGGAGAAATCATACTTTGTGTTGATTTTAGAAACCTAAATTGTGCCTTCGATAAAGACAACTACCCAGTCCCGCCCATGGAACAGATATTGCAGATGGTCTCTGGATCAGAATTATTTTCTCTGCTAGATCGTTTCTTGGGCTACAACCAAGTATTGGTAGCCGAAGAAGATAGATTAAAGACTACATTTAGAACTAAGTGGGGGACTTTTGCATATAGGAGGATGCCCTTTGGACTTATCAACGCTGGAGCAACTTTCCAGAGGACCATATATATAGCTTTCTGTAGGCTGATTGGCCAAAGTGTGGTAGTATATTTGGACGGTGTTACAGTTTATTCCAAGAAAAGAGAAGAACACGTGTTTCATTTAAAACAAATTTTCGAACGCTGTCGAAAATACGGTATTTCATTGAATCCAAAGAAATGTGTGTTTGTTGTATTGGATGGAAAAATTTTGGGTCATATAATTTCTAAGAAAGGGATCTCAATAGACCCAGAAAGGATTAAAGAAATAGAACAGATCCCTTTTCCCCACAATAAAAAAGGACTGCAATATTTTATGGGGCTATAAACTTTGTGCGAAGGTTTGTGCCCGATTTTTTTCAGATAGTCAAACCTTTGCAGCAAATGGTTAAGCAAAGTGCTCAGTTTAAATGGACCGACCTAGAGAAAGGTGCATTCAGCAAGATTAAATCAGCGATAGCCCATGCACCCTCTCTCGAAAGTCCATATTTCAAGAAATATTTTATCTTATACACTTTTTCTTCAAATAACTCGTTAGCAGTAGTGTTTATGCAGAAAGAAGAAGGGGGAGACAAGTACCCCATATAATTCATGAGCATTGGACTACAAGGTGTTGAGTTGAAATATCATGTTGTTGATAAACAAGCCTATGCATTGTTCAAAGCGGTAAAACAATTCAGGCCATATATACTAAAGAACAGAACCAAAGTTATTGTACCACACCCGACAGTCCGAAATATTTTTGTACAAAAAGAGTTAGGAGAAAGAAGATGGAATTGGGTTTCATCCTTGCAATAGTACGACTTGGATTTTAAGCCAGAAACTATTGTCAAGGGACAGGGGTTGTGCAAATTAATGGTTGAAAGCTAGAATAACAAAGAGAATGAATGGGAGAATGAGACAAAGCTGCACATGATCAATGTATGCCCCATATTTAAAACCCCATAATTGTGGTATTGAGACTTAGTTCGCTATCTTCAACAAGGTTTTTTTCCCGAACACTGGAACTCCAAGAAGAGAAGCGCCTTGCGCTTAAATTCCACATCTTATAAAATAATTGACAGAGTGTTATTCAGAAAAAATTATGATGGGGTTTACCTCAGATGTTTAGAATGAGAGGGTGCCGCCAAAGTAGTTAAAGAATTACATGATGGCCCTGTTGGAGGTCATTTCTTAGGATATGCTACAGCCCATAAGATTCTAAGAGCTGGATACTATTGGCCAACATTGCTCAAAGATGCTCATGCCTATGTCAAAAAATGTGATACTTGCCAAAGGAGTGGTGGGAGACAAGCAAAAGCAGCCGGGTCATTAAAGCCAGTTATTATTTATGAACCATTCAAGCAATGGGGGATTGATATTATTAGATATATTAATCCAAATTCCTCATTACAGCACAAATATATCCTCACAGCAACAGACTACTTCACCAGATGGGTAGAATCCATCCCATTGCGAAAAGTAAATGAAGATGCAGTTATGGATTTCCTGGAAGATCACATCATGACCAGGTTTGGGGTTCCAATTTCCTTGGTTTTTTACAATGCATCTTATTTTTCATCTATTCGACTGACTACATTTGCAAATGAGAAAGGGATTAAATTGCATTATTCTGCTAACTATTATCCACAAGGTAATGGGTTAGTCAGATCTACAAATAAAAATCTCGTTAGGATTGTAAAAGAAAACAATCATAGAAAATCAAAGAAGTTGGTGCATAGCTCTCCCTAATGCCCTTTGGGATGATCGATTCATACCCAAGAACTCCTTAGGTGTGTCACCCTACACCTTAGTCTATGGGAAAGAATCCATCCTACCTCCTAATATTTTGTTGCCTTCATCTCAACTAGCCCAAGCATATAGAGGATCAAATAGTGAAGTCTTACAAGCCCAAATCAACACTCTACTGAAATTAGAAGAATCTAGATCCAAGTCCAAGGAAAGGTTCAAACATAAACAAGAGGTTGTGAAAAGATGGTTTCACAAGCATAAGTCCAGGAAGAAGGAGTTTGAAATAGGTGATTTGGTTCTTAAGTGGGATCACCCACATGATGAAAAGGGTAAGCACACTAAGTTTCAACATTTATGGATAGGCCCTTTCTAAATCACTGAAAAGTTAGGCCCCTTGACATACAAGTTAAGATTTGTAGGGGTGGGAAGAGAACCTACGAGTAAATGGTTTGGTTCTCAAACCTTATTTTTCTTAATGCTTTTCATTTTCTTTTCTGTACATAAATAAATCTTTTTATTTTTGTTTTCTTGTTAGATTAGTTTTCTTTATTTGTATTTGTTTTTCTTAGAGTTTGATTTACTTCAGTTTTTTTTATTTGCTTTATTTTTTAGTTCTTCAAATAAACCAGCACAATATTTGGACATTTTTTGGAACATTGTAATTTTGGGAAATCTGCAATATTTTGATTTAAAAGCCGATTATTAAATATGCATATATCATCACTCAGATTATTTAAGTTGATAGACTATTCGAAGAAAGGTTATGAACACATTGAAGTCCTATTTTAAACTGCATCAAATAACTAAGGTTAGAAGAGTCTAGAATACTATTCTAGGGCTCCACTCACTACACATTAAAATCTGTCCTAGGAAGTACACAGCAAAGGACCCACGAAGAGGAAGTAGATTGGAAAAAGGTATAGTATTTAAATGATCCCATGCCACAAAAAAAATCCAAAAGGCTAAAAAGTCAAAACTTTCAAAAAGAAAGCATACATCAAAAAACATACTGAATAAAATTAGTATTAGATAAGATTGCTCAGAGGTTCTTCTTCGTCCGTGAGCTGAAAGCAAAACTATCTCTCACACAAAAGGAAATTATGGATGGAAGAACCTAAGTCAAATTTCAAATAAGAGAAGAAATCGGGGAAGACTCAAAAGGACAACAGTCCAAAAAATAATTAAAAGAATGCAAAATGGATGGGAATGAGGAACAAACAAATATGTCTATCCATATTGTGTTACGATCCTGTGGTGTTTGAGCTAGAAGCAATCCAAAGGCAGAAATAAATTAACTCCATATCTTGGCCTCAGAAGAGTTATCAGGACTTTGGAAGCCTGGTTACCCTATCCTAGTTGACCATAATCAATGTTAAAGTTCTTAATCTTGCAATTCTACAAGGTCTGGACAATCTAAAGAAATCTTGAAGTGTGGGAAAAGCTGATTTAAACAGAATACCGTAAAGCAGCTTTTGATTTTAAAAGTCATTTTTCCAAAGATCTGTGTTCATGATCCAGTCGCCAAATGTTGCTGCTGCAACTATCCCAAAAAAAGTTCTACATTTTTTAGGACCCCTTGAAAAATCTTATTTTTACCTTTTAAGCACTTTGAGTTTTGATTTTCAGCCTTTATGATTTTTGTCCATCATGAAAAGTTCCAAAGTTCCTTTTCTTTCACTAAGGAAGAAAGTGGTTTTTTGATCCGCCATGGCGGATGGTTTCCCAACTTGGAGGCACTACGACAGATGATTGTTTATTTTCAAGCCGCTACGGTGGGTGCACTCTTCTGTTTTGAGCCGCCACATCGGGTAAATTTTCCATCGTGAGCCGCTACAGCGGGTGAGTTCTAATTTATGTATAGGAAATTTTTTTGATGTTTTTCCACACGTAACGACAGAAGGCTTTTTGAATCACGACTTCTATAGCGGCGAACTTCATAATTCACCATTTCGTCTAACCTCGGTAGCCGCAACGGTGGATGCTTCTTGTTTGGTTTGCCACTACGACGACTGATTTTTCAATTGTGAGCCACTACGGCGAGAAATTTCTCATTTAGTGTCTCGGTCTATTTTTTTAAGCCGCTATGGCAGAAGGTTTCTAAGGTCTCGGCCGCAACGGCGGAAGCACTTACAAGTGTGTTGTAAAATTGTTCTCTATTTCTTTAAGTCCCGCTATTACGGGGGTTTTTCCATTGGTACTGCCTCTACAGTGAAGGGGTTCTATGTCAAAGGCTAGATCCTTGTGAGGCCCACTATGACGGAGGTTGTTTAAACTCAGAGCCGCTACGGTGGCTGACATCATGTTCTTCTCGTCGATATGGTTTCAACTACCGAGCTGCAAAGGAGATAGTGGGTGAATTGCAGAGTTGTGAGCCGGCAGTTGTGGGTGAGTTAGAATTTTTGAGCCGCCGTGTCGGGGCTATGTGCTTGTTAACTTATGTACTCCAACCCGAAGCATTGGCGCCAGTGGCGTTTTCTCGCACGAGTATGTTTTAATGTCACTTTAAAGGTTTTTCAAACTCAAAAGCCTATTTATTCACCAAGTGAAAGGGTTTTTCACCATTTTATTTTTATGAAGAGAGTGAGGAGTTGGTGAGCGATTATCCATTTCGAGCCTTTGTGCGGCTGGTAAAAAAATCATATGTGGAGCTCATGTGGCACATCCTTGCCAAGTGTTTTCAGCCGCGTGTCGAACCTCCAACCTTCCAGGTAGGTTTCATTTTCTCCTTTTAATTGGTTGTTTGGATTAAGCCACGGAGCTCTCAACTATTGATATGACTGCGCAGGGGTAGGTTAGGTTTTTTTATTGTTGGGGTTAAAAAGGTGTTTTTTCTCGTATATCTTCTTAGGATTCGCATGTTCATATTTAGTTTTCCCTAGTTGTTACTCGCTTGCAAAGCGTCATCAGTGAGTCCATAGGCGGTTTTCCCTCAGTCTGTTAGGTCAATGATGGACATTCAGAGAGACGAGCTTCACGTTGGCATAGATCCAACGTATATCCTGCTCTTGCGCATTCGTGAAAGCCACATTTTTCATACCTTACGTAGAGCCTGTAGGTTTTGGGTTTTTGTCTTCCGGTCGTGGGATAGTGAGGCATGGTCTTTTATCCTAATGCATCACCGTCGTAAGCTCCAATATTTTGTTGCACCTGCGGTATATTTCTGAGTTGGGTTTTTTATTCTAAAAGTGAAAAGGTCAAAGCTTTCCCATGTCCAACGATTTTTGTTCCGACTGTGACCTTGACCTATGTTATGTGTTTCTTGTCCCAATGGATGGAAATGATAGAGTAAGACAGAATGAAGGTTTTGATTTGTTGGTAGATGCTTAGTCATTTTTCTTTAATGATTTCATTCAAATACAGTAGTTAGTTTACGATGCAAATGCTAAGACAGATCTGTTTTGTCACAGGTACAACTCACCTCAAACACCATGACAAAGAAAGGGAAGAAGAATCCCAAGATTATTGAATATGATTCAGATTCAGAAATGGTCGAAGATGCACCCGTGAAAAAGGTAGAAATCATCTATGAGGATACGAAGGCCATAACTGAAGTTGAACCCGATTTCAAGTGGGGTCAGATGTTCCAAATGCTGAAGGAAAAGAAGGTTCCAGAGGCAGGGTTAGAATACCTATCAGTGTATGAAAATATATTGCGATCTGGGATCACTAAGGTGGCTACAACACCTTAAATTCTCCCATGTGCAGAATTCATTGGGTGGATCTTGCCAAGAGTAGATGCCACAGGGATGATTATGAATGATGTAGAGAATAGAGCATTTGCATCCTTCACACCAACATTTTTAGTAGCAGCTTACAGCTTACCAGAAAAGGAAACTAGTGTGACAACAGAATGGGTTAAAATCCTACAGCTTGATTATACAGCCACAACAAAGATGATGGTGGTTGAGGGAAATACATTCCGACAAAAACAATCTACAGAGTATGGGACTGCTCATATTCAGACTCCTTTCATAATAATAGCACTGATGTTGAGGAGACTCTACGGTAGAGTTGATGGGAAATTTTATCACTTTGGTTGGATCCCACTTATGTACTATGTATCCATGGAAGGAATAATTTTTAATTGGGCAGCTATAGTGTCTAGGAACTTGGCCAAATGCATCAAAGCAGCTCAGGAAGGCTTGCAGCAAAGCAAATCAGAATTTTACATGTCTTCTTTTCTAATAGATTGCATACTCTACCGTCACAGGTTCGAGAAGCTCAATTGCATATGGAAAGCGGGAAAATCCCCTATATACACAACATACCAGATACTGGGGGCTCATAAGTATCATAGTCATTACCAGTTGATATGTGAATAATTTCTGAGACTCCTGTATCAACTGATTTTCTTGGAAGAGTGTCCATGCTTGTCTGAGGGAGCTTTAGAATCCATCAAAGAATATGGGGATTACTTCTTCACCCAAGAGGGTACATATCTAAGGATGTATGGGGGAATGAAAGCCCCTTCATTGCTTCCCAAATATGCAATTGATTACATAGTGCACAAGGAAGCGGTTAGACAAGTTTTTCTGGATGGTTTCAGGAATTATTTGTTTGATTTGAAGAAGGATGTGTTCCCATCAGTACAGTTCTATGTGGGAAGCTACAAGTTTTCTAAGGTTAAGGGAGCTCTAGAATTCGTCAAGGAATTGGAGAATTTCCATTTTGAAGAAATGAGTTTTCATCGAAATGACTCCCAAGGTAAGGTGGCAGCTCATGAGGCAGCTCATAAGGTAAATTTTGAATATACAAAATATGTAGAAAGGGAGGAACAAGTATACATAAATGTTTATAGCATGGATTCTTTGAGCAAGCATTTGAAAAAGAAGACCTCTACAGTTAAGGGGAGCAGCGGTAACAATCCAAAGCCGAAGAAGCTGCAAAGAAGGCCAAGGAAGAGAGTGCTCGCAGATTGGTAGTAAGAGCAAAGAAGATCTTAGCTGAGGAAAAATAATGAGAAGAAGAAGAAGAACCTATCAAGGAAGAAAAGAGAAAGAAATAAGAATCCATCCAAGGTAATATTGTTGAGCTAGAAAATTCCATAGCTCAAGAAGCTTTGAATTCAGGACTAGAAGGACAAGACCCAGGAGACTGCACCGAGGAACAAAGTAAGAAAAGTGAAGAAGATCGAGGTGGTGAAGACCAAAAGTAGAGACTTGCCCGAGATAACCCTCAAGCCCTCCCATCTACTTCAGGGACCATACTTACAGGAGGCCATCTTCCCATAGTGGAGATGGGATTAGTACCATCTACCCCATCTAAAGAATATGATGTGGCATGTCTAGAGGACGTACATTTCGATCCCAAGATGACGTAAATTGTCTGGAAAATAGAAAAGACTATGAAAAAGGGACACCGACCCCTGGTTACCACGATCACAGAGAGAACAGTTATGAAAAATGTCGAGGATAATCCGAAGCAGATGGCTTCCATGGGAATTGCATCTGCATATGCAAATGCTCACAATATTGACAAACTCACAGAGACCCTAGAGCAGTTCAAGGGAAAAATGGCTGAGATGAAAGCAATGTTGAAGAAAGAGGAAAGAGGTTGTACAGAATCCAAGAGGAAGTATGAAGATACTCTCTCAGACTATGAAAAGTTGCAGCAAGATTACCAAAATATGGGAGAAGAATGGGACACTTTGAAGTACGCCAACATGAACCTGATTAAGGAAAAAGGGGTGTTGGAAAATAAAATTCCAGAGTTGAAAACAAAGAAGTCTACAGCTGAACAGAAGGCAGGACAATATAAAGACCAAGCAGTGGAACTAGAGGCTAAATAGAGCTCATTAGAGATGTTGTTGAAGGTAGCAAACGAACAAAGACCGGACCTAGCACATTTGACAACACATGCTCTTATGCTTAGGAGAAAAATATATCAGATGCAGGTCCAGATTGCAAAGGAGGTTTTGAATGTCAGGAAAGTAGAAGGTGGACTGGAAGAAATCTCAGTCATAGCTTCTCAATTCAAATACAAGACTCAGAATGTCAATGAAATCATTCAAGGAAGATTAGCATGGTTGGAAACAACCAAGGAGCCCCTAGCAAATGCACCAGTCAAAGATTCAGAGTGAATGCAGTTTGATTATGAATTGATAGGTTTTGTTAATAAAGCTGCTGATAAGTTGTTAGAGGAATTCAAGAAAACTAAGGACCAGTGCATGGAGTTTTGTGAGAAGGTACTGGAAACTCACAACAGGTGCCAAACATCATCAGAGAAAATATTAGATGAACTTCCTACACATGATGAACATTTGAAACAATTACAAGATAGATTGCAGGAAGATGAATTGGGCATACAGCTGATTAAAATCTTGGACGACAAGTTGCTAAAACGTGTAATTTCTCAAGCAGCAGTAAACAACTATCGATTGGAAGATCAACTCCGATTACTTCCAGCTATAATGGCTAACATAAAGGCTTAGGCTTCCAAGCGCAAAGTTACTTTCATATTTTTGGAGCCATCGAACTTTGAGAAAATAGTTATAGATGCTATGGCATGGAATCAATTTATTGATGAGTTAAATGGGTCCACATAAAGTGTTTTGTCTTATTGACACCTAGGAAACCTATTTTTGTAATATTTATGTTTGTCTAAATTAGCAAGCACACTAGATGACAAATCCCTTTTGTAACCAAATTGTAAAGGAAGCCCAAAGGGTAGGGAGATCAATGGTCATTTGGACATGTATAAGTATAGGTAAAATCAAATGAGAAAGGAATTTTCTAGCTTGTTTATGTGAAACACTTATTGTAAGAGGAACTATTTCTGATTATAATAAAGAAGATAGAATTTCTATTGGAAAAGGAGCTATTGAGTTTCAAATGCATGTTGTGTGGATTGCTAGATAGAACTATTTATGTGTTGGCTGGCTATGCAATTAGTGAGATCATTCTAACTCTGAACTATTTCTTAGTAGTGAATGATTTCATTTCTTTGTTTTGAATCTTGTGCAGCAAATGAGTGATGAATGTTTAAATAAACAATGAGCTATCTCTATGTTGATCTTTCTGTTGTTTTCTGTGTCTAATGAATTATATCAGCTATCTATAAGATTCTATATGTGTGGAATACAGTACGTTACTCATAAGAATTAATATCTTGCTCCCTCGAGATAGGTTAGTTTAGCTATTATTTGATTTTTGTAATTCAGGAACAAAGGAGATAAGATGGGAGGTAAGAACCTACGCATCACATTGTGAACCCTTTTGCTTCCTAATCAAATTGCATTTAAATTTAGGCACTTGCATATCATTATAAAACATAAAACAAAAAATACACATATACGGTGGACTGGGCCACAACTGGTAAAATAGATTCAAATCATTACTTAACTCTACGATAGTCGGACTGTTAACCGAATGGATTCCCCATACCAAACAATAAACAAGCTAGTTGGGAGCGGTTATTGGGGAGAATCCCTACTGTCAATACCTGGTATTTTCCATTCCTCAACAAGGAGATAATAAAAATGCTTTAGGGAAAATCCTCTTTAGGAGTGTAGAAACACAAAGGAGGAACATAAATACATATTCATGCATCTACATGGATATGGACTTCAATAAAGGCTTCTCCACATAGACCAAGTTGGTAGACCAAGTTGGTAGAAACTATAATGCTTTCTCAGGTGCTTGCCTCTTATGTTTAAAGAGAGGATTGAGTACGACAATCCAAAAATGCTAGAAGAGGAAATGAGAAAAGTGAACTTATGTTATGATCAAAATAAGAATAAAAGAGAAAATATACCTAACTTGAAAACTAAAATATGTGACAACTTTGATCAAAGAAAGAAGAGTACTAAGTTTTACAAAAATACTGGGAATAGCTACAAAGAGTATCAAGGCAATAATTATAAAGGATTTAAACCACAAAAACCTACAACAAAAGAAAGAGAACCTCCCACTACCTTTAATAAAACTACACAAAGGGAACCACTAAAATGTTGGGAATGTGGTGACCCACATTACTTTAAGGACTACCCCATAAGAAAGAAAAAATTTAATAATGTTCACTCAATTCAAGAAGCTGCAAAAGTTGGGGACATGGCGAGAAGCATGCCCAGAATTAGTGTTGCATTGGAGAATAATCAACAAGCAAACCATCAAACTTCAATGGTTGAAATCCAAGGTATGATAAAAGGTCAACCCATTTCTATACTAACTGATCCAAGTGCAAGTTTAAGTTATGTATCGCCTAGAATTGTAGAATTGTGTGACTTATCACAAGATAAATTCTAAAAATATTGGCTAGTACAACTAGCCATGGATACCAAACGGAAGGTCACTAATTATGTGAAATTATGATGAAATAATTGAATACACAAGTTGATGTAAGTAGCTTACCATTAGGTTCTTATGATTTACTAATAGGAATGGATTGGTTAGAAAAAAAGGGTTATGTTAAACTGTTATGATAACACTTTTACATGCGTGGATGATAATGGCAATAGAATTAATATAAAAGGAATTCCCAGAATGGTTACCATCAGATAAATCTCTACCTTGCAGATGAAAAGATCTATACGTAAGGGATGCAAGGTTTTTGCAGTCTATGTAATAGATGACAAGGATAAAGATAACCAACTTAAAATAGAGGATATACCAATATTAAAAGATTTTAAGAACATATTTCCAGAAGAAGTTCTCGGACTACCTCTGAAAAGGGACATAGACTTTATGATTGATCTGGTACCAGGAGCGGTACCAGAATCAAAATATCCCTATCAGATGAATGTAATAGAACTTACCGAACTTAAATCACAAGCAAGAAATAATCAATAAAAAGTACATTCGACCTAGTGTTTCCCCTTGGGGAGCATCGGTCTTATTCGTAAGGAAAAAAGATGGAACCTTAATACTATGCATAGATTATCGGTAATTAAACAAGATGACTATTAAAAATCGGTATCCTCTACTTCAGATAGATGATATATTCTATCAATTCCAAGGGGAAGCAATATTCTCTAAAATAGATTTAAGATCTGGATACCATCAGGTACGGATCAAGGATGAAGACATCTTTAAAATTGATTTTAGAACTCAATATTGTCATTACGAGTTCATCGTAAATCCCTTTGGTTTAAATAACACACATGCATCTATTATGTGCTTAATGAATAGTATTATGAGTAACTACTTAGAAAAATTCATAGTCGTCTTCATCGATGACATATTTATTTACTCAAAGAATAAATAAGAACACGAAGAACACCTAAGAATAATTTTACGTGTTAAGAGAACAACAATTGTTTTCTAAGTTTAGAAAGTGTGACTTCTTTAACGACAGAATTCAATATCTAGGACACATATTGTCTAAAGACGGAATATCAGTCCACCCCGACAAGATTAAGGCTATCATTGAATGGCCAGTTCCTAAAAATGTAACTGACATAATATCATTCATGGGAATTACTGGCTATTACCAAAAATTTATTGAAGGGTTTTCTAAGATAACCTACCCCATAACTTCACTACAGAAGAAAGGTAAGAAATTTGATTGGACTGAAAAATGTAATGAAATTTTTAATAAACCAAAACACCTATTAACCACAGGTCCTATCTTAAAAAATGTTGATCCTTTTAAGGATTTTGTCGTATGCACCGATGCATGTAAGGAAGGATTAGGTAGGGTGTTAATTCAAGAAAACTACGTCATGGCCTACGAGTCTAGAAATTTAAAAGAGCATGAGAAGAACTATGCTACACATGAATTAGAACTTGTTGCAATTATAAATGCACTAAAAATGTGGCAGCACTACCTCATCGAAAGAAAAGTTTTGTTGATGTCAGATAACATAAGCTTAAAGTAAGTGTTTGATCAACAAAACCTTAATGCTAGACAAGCTAGGTGGTTGTCATTTTTAAGTGAATATAGCTTCGAAATAAAACATATAAAAGGAAAAGAGAATAATGGTTGTGAACGCTTTAAGTCATCACAAAAACTTACTATATGCGAACAATAGCTATGAATCAGATTTAGAAAATAAAATCTTAAATGCAGAAAATTTTGATAAAGAATATCAAAACCTAAAAGAAAAGACTGCAGAATATGAAAATAACCAAATAGAAACAGATCTTAGAATGAATGGAAGAGGGTTACTTCTACATAAAAATAGACTATAGGGTGATTCCATGAAGGTGGGTAACACGTTTTGGCCAAATTTGGCGATGAAAACCTGATTTTTTACTCATGTGCTAGATAGAATCCCTCAAAACACATATATGCCATGTGAAAATCGACTTGTAGTAAAAATACAAATTGTAGAATATTATGTTGGCTTCCCAATGATATTTTTTTTTAAATATTCTAATGCCATTTAACATGTGAAATTTTGCATTTAATGAACGGTGTGACCTTAAAATTTTGAAGAAGTTAATAAGTGACTCATGTCTAACCCCAATAATTCAATCTTACATTAATAATTTAAAAACAAAATATATATGAGCATGATCTACACAAAATGCACTGTGTTCTGCATATTTTTTTGTTAATTTATTTCACAATATACAATTATTTATTATTTTTCAAAAGTGACCACATCTGATTTCAGCATCATTTTATACACATGTGTGTCCATCCCATCTTTTTTTTCACTGTTTTGAAAAATTGAAAAACCAAAGATACACTTTTGAAGAGGACACGTCGTTGTGTGGGCTGTGTATTTTTAAGAAATTTTTGGATGTGTATATTTTATCTTGCGGATTTTTCTTTGAGCTGCTTCGAAGTTATTGTCTGGTTTTCTAAGTGTAAGTTTTAGAACTAATTAAAAACAAAAAACCATATGAATGCCAAAACGCATGCATAATATCTGAATGGATAGAGGATTCGGTGACAAATCTATTGGTATGAACTTCGCTTAGTTGTGTGCCATGAATGGCAGGGCTTACACCCCTAGAAGACACAGAGAAACATTGATTTTCCTGTAAGACGGCTAACTCTCTATTTTTCAGGGCCTCGATCGAGGTCTAGAGCTCGATCGAGGTTTTAACAGAAGCTCAATCGAGGGTTTATTAAACTCTCGATCGAGGGTTTGATAAACCCTCAATCGAGCTTTCGTTAAAACCTCGATCAAGCTACCGTTAAACACTCGAAAAAAAAACTGAACCAAAATACCAAAAGAAGTTTATTAATGGATAGATTTGAGAAAGTTCTAAGTGTGTGTAATTAAGGGCTCGTGGCTCTAAAATTTGTTGTGTTTTGTACCAGTCTACGATTCAATGAATCAACAGTAACCGGTAGTTATTTAATTTATTTAATGAAAACATCTAATGCATATATCTCTATGTCAAAACCGTTTTCCATGTCGATGTAGGCCAATACCCTCTTTATTGTCTTACCAAAAGGCATGATAAGGAGGAAGAAGACTATGATGTAGATACAATAAACCCTTTAATGCATCCTAGCATGATAACTCAAAACTTTAACCAATAGTTGTGAAACTGGTGAAGCCAAGGATTCATTTTGGGGCTTTAACAATCATTTTAGAGTCTGTGAACTACGTGCATTTAATTTTTTTTATGCTTATATTCAAGTCGTATCATGATGTGCTTTCATTAGAATTCAACATCTAGCTTGTTTATGTCATCAATGGTTGAAAAGGAATTTCAACATCATTTGATTCCTATCAGCAATATATCTCATGTGTATACAATGTAGTACATAAATGTAGTGAAAGGTTTTAAATACTAAAAATACTTTGCTCCTTCGTATATAATTTTTAATTTTAAAAAATTAAAATTATGTGATATGACTTTGAAAACACTAATTTTAATCTTAATCGCCATGTTCTCTTCCGCCCTGGGCTCTAGGCTTTAAATATCTAGCCGGAGGATCTATATCGTAGGTAGATCGTAGTCCTGGGAATCTAGGTCGAGTGGACACAACTCGCTTAAGTTCATCTCATCAACTGAATTGCATGCATCATTGTCATAGTATTATTTTCGCATTTAACCAAGGAAAGCAATGATGCATGCAATTCAGTTGATGAGATGAACTTAGGCGAGTTGTGTCCACTCAACCCGGATTCTCAGGACTACGATATACCTATGATATTGATCTTCAGGACATATATTTAAATCCTAGAGCCCGGGGCAGAATAGAACAGAACGATTAAGATAAAAAGTAGTGTTAAATTCAGATTCATATCACATAATTGTAGTTTTTTAAAATTAAAATTTATATACAAAGGAGCAAAGTATTTTTAGTACCTTTAGAGAGATGAAAATGTGAGCATGAAAAAAAAATATGACATCATTTCCTTGGGTTATATCAATGTCCATCGTTTACTCTTCAAAATTGTTATTGTGCCACACATTTGCAGTTAATCTTACTAGTAAATTATTGAATGACTTTAGAATTTACATCAATAACATGTGACTAAACATGATACTAATTCTCATTTCGACAAGAATTGAAAATGTTCAATGACATGAATTCAAATGGGGATTCAAAATACAAGATGTCCAAACATCTTTTGGAAGACTTCATTAAATGAAAAGCTCGATCGAGCTTTTTAAAACTTTAACTAAAAAAATATTCGAGTGCCCATATTCGTGTGCAAAAAATTATTTAATCAAATTTTTTCAAATCTCGTATTGTTCATGGAAACATGGTCTTCGAATTCAATTAAAATCAAGCATAGAATTATATGATAATAAAATTTAATAAAACATCATTTCGGCTAGAAAAATAATACTTGTGTGTAATAGTACATACCTTGAAGAAGAAACAAGTAAAAGTGTTACTACTGCCACTTCCTCTAGGTTTTATGTGTAGATATTAGTCGTGGAGTAATTGGAGTTATAGATGTTGGATTAATAGATGATCAATCATATCTATAACTCTGATTACTCCACGACCCATATCTACAAATAAATATAAATGACCCTTTTATATTAAACAAACGCAGTCAATTATATCAACAGTTTGTTTCCTATTTATAGTAAAAACGATTAAAGACCCTTGATTGAGTTTCTTTTAACCCTCGATCGAGATTTTTTTTAAACCTCAATCGAGCACTTATACCTCGATCAAGGGTTTGTCAAAAGCTCGATCAAGGGTTTAATAAAACCTCGATCTAGGCTTTAAAAAAACCTCGATCGAGGTCTCTACACCTTGATCGAGGGTTTGGAAAAAGCTCGATCGAGGTACGTTTTGTGTTTTTTCCGAAATTGTGTTGCCAAAAATTGTAACCCACCTCCATGGATGCACCCTATATATACCAAATTCAACATATATTAAACTAATTATTATGGATGAATTACATAAACGACTGTATCTAGGACACCCTAGATACTAGAAAATAATTACTCTGATAAGAAAAGACTTATTTTGGCCTAATATTAAAAAAGAGGTAGCAGAATATTTAGCACGTTGCATCAAATGCCAACAGGTAAAAGCACAACACCAACATCTAGCACAGTGCAGTCACTACCCATTCTGGAATGGAAATGGGAAGTAATCGACATGGATTTCATAACACGTTTTCCTAAAATTTTCAACAACACAACTCAATCATGGTAGTAGTGGAAAAATTAAGTAAATCAGCTCACTTCATTACAGTAAAATCTACTTATAAGGTCGTTAACATTGTCGATATATTTATGAAATAAATTTTCAGTTTACATGGTGTACCTAATGTAATAATATTGGATAGAGATGTAAAGTTTACAAGGAATTTTTGGAAAGCCTTGTTTAAAGGACTAGGCACACAATTAAATTTCAGCACTCTATATCATCCTCAAACGGATGGACAAACTGAAAGAGTAAACCAAATTCTAGAATACATGCTTAGAATGTACGTAATGGATAAACCTGGTAAGTGGGAAGATTACTTGCACTTAGTAGAATTCGCTTACAATAATACTTTCCAAGTATCAGTTGGATTGAGTCCCTTTGAAATTTTGAACCAACGTAAATGTAACACTCCAATTTCTTGGAGCGGACCCGTTGATAGGTTAATGTTAGGACCTAAGTTGTTAAAAGATATGGAAGTAACAATGAAATAGCTACACCAAAATTTGAAGGTTGTCCAAGACAGGAAAAATAGTTATGACGACTTGAAGAGAACTCCTTGAGAGTTCCAGGTAGGTGAGCATGTATATATAAAGGTAAAACCCAAGAAAAGATCCCTAAGACTGGGAATATTTTCAAAATTGGCACCCAAGTATTGCAACGCATTTGAAATTTTGGAAAAATTAGGACCGGTAGCATACCAATTAGCCTTACCAACTACGATTAAAGTACATAATGTTTTTCATGTTTCCATTTTGAAGAAGTGCGTTCATGATGCTATTCATGTAATTGACTGGAATGTTATATAGGTGGAACTCGAAGGAGAGTTTCAAGTGGGACCAGAGCGTATTCTCGACAGGAGAAATATTTTACTTTAAAATCATACCATCAGACAAGTCAAGGTGCAATGGAAGCACCTTACTCCAGAAGAGTCCACTTGGGAATTTGAAAGTGATATGTGGGAGGCATATCCGATCCTATTTCAAGATGAAATAATGGAAGAATAAATGCAGAAAATTAATAACACTTAGGGAGGTGTTATCCTATAAGGGGAGGTGTATGTAACACACCGAATTAAAGAAAATTATTATTCTTTTGAATATTTTATATTTTAAATATTTTGACAAGAAAGTGAAAAATAAATGTAATGGATCGTTCTTATTTATTAATTAAAAATACTTAAAGGCATCAAAATTGAAATAGTTGTTGAAGAGTGTTTGTTGAGCCACAAGGGGAACAGACAAGTGGAGACATCCGTTGAGTGAGAACTCAAGTCATGTAGGAGGCATCCTCCCCAAATTCAGGATAAGACTCCTTGTGGAGTGCTAAAGAGAAGGAGGCTCATAAATGACTAAGTTCTAGGCAAAATACTATATAATAGTATGTCCATTAGCAAGTAGGACGCCAGCAGTGGACGAGGAATTGATGTGTTAATGCAAGAGATGGCGCATTGATTGGATTTTGTCCTTGTGGTTCAGCAAACATGATTGGGGGTTATGGAGCAAGTGAGACTTGGATTCTCTAGGAGTTGGTTGGGATGAACGGTTGTTTAAGTTCTATTTTCCCGACAATGGTGTCAAGTTCCCTATTCTACTTCTTATTTGTAATAGATTTGTTTAAAGTAAAAATTCAAGTTAATTATGAATCATATTTACATTTTTACAGAAAGGGTACTATACATATGTTCCTATTATCTTCCTTGTTTTATGTTATGATGTAATTTAAAACTGATCTTAATTAACAGTTGTAGATTTATGTTTTTATAACAAATCTCGGTTTGGGCTTCGATACCCGAATTGGAGTTCTGTATGCAAATGAAGTGTTGTCATAGATCTGGTTAAATGTTCTAATTCATTCTTGCATACGTACTATTACAGTATTTTAAATTATTTATTTCAGTTAATATTGGCTTCGAAGTCGATGGATTCCTACAGAGCTAGAATTTACCTTTTTATTTTTAAACAATATTAATTTAAAATTCTATGTCAAACTAGAATCATATCGTTAGATATCCTTGGATATGGTCGGTTCCCTAGATCTATTATGTTGAATGACTTAATTACAGAAAGACATTTCCAATATTTAAACAATAAACAAAAGAGAGTTGAGTGGTGCTTTTAAAACAGAGTAAGAGATGAGAGGCTTCTTCCTTTTAGTATAGAAACAAATATATAAATCACAAAACTACTTTAGTAATACAAAAATGAATCTAAAAAGAAGACATATCATCTATTCCAAAAACCATCCAAGCACAGATCGAGATCTGCATTAATACAATAAAACCATAAATCCATATCTGATAATTAATCAATCGGTAAACCGATTTACAACTGAAGTCGAATGGTGAATCATTAATATCAAAATCGAGTTCTAGACTCAGTATCTATCTTTCACCATTGCTTACAAATCTAGCGAATAAATACACGAACATATCTAGCAAGCTTTAACAATTAAAAAATTAATACAGTCTCAAAATACAAACAAACAGTCTCTAATTGTGGTATCTAAACCCCGAGGCTTTTAAGTCTATTTAAAATGAATTGACTCCACAGAATCGAAATAAGAAGATATTTATAAACATAAACAATCCCAACAACTAATGCATGGCAGTAAGACCATTAAAATGGAATCCATAGTTTTATAAAAAACACAATAGGTACTTTCGAATTGATGGAGTGTCAACATGTTAAACAGAGAGGCTCCAACTATAAGTTAGTACAAACCCAAGGGAGTCTTATTAAATTATTCAAATATCAAAAAGGAGTATGAGACTTGACTATATTTACAAATGAACCCTAAGTGGTTGTAAGTCCATTAATATGGCATCCACCATTCAACAAAACCGTAAAATATACATACAAAAAGAAAATACAACAATGTTGGAAACAGAGAAGATGCAAATCCATTGCTGCAAGTTATTGCAAACGCATAAATAATTAATTTACAATGCAACTTATCTTCATAAGAGTGCATAAATCCCCACTTCCCATGCATTCTACAACCCAACGAAGAGTCTTTGGAACCTAAACTACTTAACCCTTACCAATTTAGTTGTTGGCGAACCATTGAGGCAGACCAGGCGCATCCATGTCGGAGGGTACATGTCATATCAACAAATGAGTAGTAATAATACTGAGTAAGAAAATTTTTGTTTGGATAAACTTTAAACAGAGTAAGGTTTCACACACTCACGATTGTCATTTAGAGTGGAAGGCCTAAGAGGAAGTGACCCTGTCGCCACCCTCGTCGGCCGTCTCTTAGCCTACATTACCCACATTGTAGTCATAATCTTTTCGAAATTATTGAAAATTGTAGAAAGAAGGATGATAAACAACATTTAGAACCTTGTCGTTTTATGAATGTAGAGAGAGCCAGGGTTCGGCTCCATATGGATGCCCTTATCACTCCTTTTCCTGCAAAATAAAACCAAAGTTAGTGTTTTCTTACGATTTTAGACCTAAAAACAACATTGTTTGAAACTAAGTGGAACCCAACTGGGTTTTTTTATACCTGGTAGAAGGCATGGAAGATCCAATGAATGTTGGTTTTCTTCTTCTTCCTTTTCGTAGCAAACTAGCAAGGGCCATTAGTGGCCATTAACTCCACTAAAAACTTCATTGTATACCTTAGAAATGAAGATGGATCTCTGTTAAACCAACCGTGAAGTGGTTGGACCAAATTACATAGTGCAGCCAGGAAAGGGTCGAGCTCATTCCAACAACTGGTTGCAAACCAAAAGAAAAATGGAAAATGGAAAAATACAGACAAAGCAAAATTGTATTAAACCCTATCAAAAACCCTTGCCAACGATTTTGACGAATGGAAAGCCGAGATCCATCTCGTACATGATTTTAAGCTTTCCATTAACTGCATGGTTGCACTCTCAACTCACATCCAAGACATATTTATTGCCAAAGGTAAACTTCAGTACAAGCGTGTCATAAACCTTGTATCTCTTGGTAATGCATGGTTAAAGACCATATTACATAAGCGTCGAAGTTGATTATTCCAATATTAAAACCACAATTAGGGTGTGAGCACCATAGTTCCAAAGTCTTTACTTTTTCAACCATCTCTTTAACCTTTTCCTTAAAATTTATAATGGCATATACCTTTTGTCTCCCGCTAGGACTATGGTCCTTACCATAGTAAACTTTATCGATACCTCATGCCAAGATAAGTGAGATCAATACTACGGTGTTTAACACCATAGATCCCAACTCTATTCTTCACCGAACTATGTTGCATGAAGCCCCTTTTTAGTTAAACTCTTGCTAGTAGGTTGGAACCATGTTTAGTTGCTAGACTTAGGGTGTACCTGCTAGGGTAGAATCTTATCCTTTAGGCTTATCAACCCCTAGCAAAAAAAAAACACATGGGAAAATAAATATAAAAAGCAGTAAGCACATCACCTTTAGGTGTGGCATTAGAGTCATCAATACTCGTATGTTAAATCTGAATGAAGTAATACCTGTCCGATTCAAGTAAGAACCAATTATATGGTATTTTACAAATAACGACAGATTATTCATGCTACCACCAATTATACATGTTACAATATTGACTCAAATAAAAGAGTATATAAAAAAAAATTGAAAATTTATAGGCGTGTGACAAAATATCTCATTATACTCTACCCTAGGTTGTTGTGAATAAACTTTAGCTACAAACTTTGCCTTGTGCTTTTGCACATCGCCATTTGCATTTAAATTTGTCTTTTAAATCCACTTCACTCCCATCACCTCTTTTCCTTATGGAAGACTCACTAATTCCCATGTTTGATGTTTTTTGTAGCATTTATTTCTTCATCCATTGTTTTTACCCATTTTTCATATTTGATTGGATCGTATACTTGTGAATACAATGCAAAAAAAGAAATCAGACCAACATTATTCTCACCTTCATTTTTCTCATAAATGTCTCTTATACTTTTGATTTTTTTTTTTGTCTCCGCAAGCTTTGTAGAGTGGAATTTGACTTATCACTTGAACTTGTAGAATGTGGACTTGATGGCCCAACACCAAGAGTACAAATTTGAGATGGTTTTTGTTGCACATTTGACAAAGTATTTTCTTAAGTGTGGGCATGTCCTTATGCTTGATTAAGGTGTCATTTGACCGCATAGTTGAGGTTGGATTGGTGTGGAGGGAATCACAATTGAATGAGTACCTGTTGGCATAAAATCTTATCTATCTTTTTGTGGTAAGTTGGATTTTATATTGATTGTATTCTCCAAAAATTTCATCCCATGCTTCATCTTTTATGAACTACACATCTCTTCTAATTATAACTTTCTTGATTATTAGATTGTATAGTTTGTATGCTCTGGATTCATCACTATAACCAAGAAATATACATTTCTCTTCTTTGTTGTCTAATTTTCGTCTTGACTCATTCGGCACATGTGCATATGCCACACATCCAAATACTCTAATATGAGAAAAACTATGTGTTCTTCCATTCCATGCTTCTTTGTGAATCATATTATTTACACTGTTAGTTTGACATCTATTCATAATATATGTTCCATAAGCTATAGATTCATCCCAATATTCATTTCACAAATTCTTTGCTTTCAACATGCTTCTTTCCATTTCCATGATTGTTCTATTTTTTCTTTCAGCCACCCCATGTTTTTGAGGTGTGTATCTAGTTGTGAATAGTTTGTGAATTCCATAGTATTTGCAAAAATTTAAACATTCATTTGAAATGTACTCACCACCTCTACTCATTCTCAATGCTTTGATATAGTGTCCACTTTGCTTTTCAGCAATCTAGTCTTGAATTAACTAAGGAAATCAAACACTTCATTCTTTTCCCTTAAAAAGTAGACCCATGTTTTCCTTGAATAATCATCAAATAAAGTCAAGAAAAAATAGCTTCTAGCAACTGAGAGTGCTTCCATAGGTCCACACAAATTGTAATGCACAATTTCTAACATTGTTTTTGCTCTAATTGACTTACCGGTTGGAAATGTTTCTCTATGTTGCTTTCCCAAGATGCATCTTTCACATACTTTTTTCGTTTTCTCTATCAATGGAAAACTCTTTAGCATACTTTTCCTATAGAGTAGATTTAGACCTCCAAAGTTGAGATGCCCAAATCTTAGATGCCATAACCAATTTTCATCTTGAAAGATTGTTTGTGTGACTATTGCAAGTTCTTCTTTATCCACTTGCGTGTTCATTGTGGGGTGTGCTTGAGCAAATTCCACATTCAAATCTGACTTAATATTTAGGGGAAACATTCTATTGTTTGTCATTTGGACTTTGGCAATGAGCTAGTTGCATGTAAATTTATCCAAAATAATGCTTCTCTATTTTTTTTAAACGTTTAATAACCATTTTGAACAAGCTATCCAATACTCATTAGATTGTGTTTTAGACCAAACACAAAATACACATATGAAACATACTTCTTCTCTCCCTATTTAGTTAGAATGTTAATGTTTCCTTTACCCATAACTAACACTTTGTTGTCATTCCCCAATGTTACATCTGATTTTACATTTTTATCTAAACTTAAGAACATTTATTGGTTCCCTGTCATATAATCGTTGCAACTTGAGTCTAAGAACAATACATCCTTTTGGTTTTCTTTTGCTACATCACATGCAATGAACATATTGGGTTGATTTTGGTTTTCTTTTGTGAAGTTTTCATTTGTTTTGCTAAAATTATATTGCTTCTTTCTACATACATTTGAATAAAAACTATAATTCTTACAATAATGACATTGAATTTGAGAGTTGTCATACCTTCGACCTTGTTGTTGATTTTGTGATGGGTTTGGGCTTGAGTTTTGGATTCTACCTCTTCCACTTGAGGTTGATTGGCTTCTTCTTCCACATGTATATGAATTTCTTCCTCTGCTCTAAAATTAAATCTACCTCTACCTCTACCATGACTGATTGAAACTTTTGACTTAAATGCATAATCAAATGAGGTGTTTGTTGACATGTTTGGTCTATGTTTATGTGAAATGGGAGATGCATGGAGGACAGCAACTGAAAAATGTGAGAGAATCTTTGTTTCCTCTATGGCGAAAACAATTAATTCAAATCTTGTGGGAAAACTCCTTAGAATTTTTTCAACCACTCTCATATCTTCAAGTGTTTCCCCGTGAGATCTGATTTAGTCTACCAATCCCATAATTTGGGTGAGAATGAATCCATTGATTCATTTTCCTTCTTGTAGATTGTTTCAAAATCATTTCTCAACATTTGCAAATTCATTGTCATAACTTTTTCAATACCTTGATAGGTTGTTTGAAGTATATCCCATGCTTGTTTGGACTTTGTTGTTGTTGCAATCCTTGGAAAAAATATTCTCGTGCATAGCCAGGAACATGTAGAAGAGAGCTTTGGAGTCTTTCTATTATCCCTGAGTAAACCCTTATTTGCTTGAAATAGAGCATTGTATGGTGTTGCATCAGCTGGTTCTTGAAAACCATTCACTACAAAATCCCACATATCCTGAAAACAAAATAAATACTTCATTGTGATTTTCCAATAGTCAAAATTCTTGTCATTAAACTATGGAATTTTTGGGTGTGTTAAGCTCGTGCTTGCTGCCACTGTTGACTATGAACAAATGTTTTCCTTTTTGAAAAGCTCTACTAGATTACTGCTCTAAACACCTTGCTTGAAGATACCTTAACTTTGATACCAGGTAAAGGAGTAAAACAAAAATAGAGCAAATATAAACAATATAGAAATGAACAACAAATAACAAAAGAGATAAATTGCTTGTCTTTATGTTTATAATTTTAATTAAAAAAACATACAAAATATTGCGTCAAATACACTTCCTTAGAGACTGTTGAAATAACAGACTTCACTCCCTTTTGTTCGTTTTTCTTGAATTTTTACATTGTTTTTCCTATCAAAAGGGATTTTTAGAAGCAACTTCATACAATTATATGAAGTGAAGAAAACAAAAAAAACAATTTATTACATTTATTGTTTTGTCTTTTTCAGAATAAAATTTTTTATTACATTTATGGTTTGTCATTTCAAAATAAAAAATAAAACAATTTATTACATTTATCGTTTGTGTCTTTTTCAGAATGGGAAAAAAATGTTTTTGGATATGAGTCTGATTTCGAGTTAAAAAGCTATCATTGATGCAGAGTATAGAGGCAAAGTTGATGTTGATCCAATGGGTTTAAATGTGGGTAGTTGGGAATCTTTCACTTGGATTACTAGTTATTACCGTCCCTTTTGAGTTCTTTGTGGTCATTCCCCTAGTAAAATTTTTAATCCGTTCTTTTCCATCTATCGTCTTGGATATTGGGTCTCCAATGACTCTTTGAATTATGGCTATGGTTATCGCAAGTTGGTGGACAGAGGGTTGTAGTCACCTCTTCAAATACGACTCTTTGAAAGCATATAATTTGAGTTCCATTTCAATGGGTGCAGTTCTTTAACAAAGGAAAGAATTTGAGGCAAGTGGAGATATAAGACTTGATTTTTTGCTTGCATTTGCTTGATTTCATTTTTTATTACACAATATTAGGGTTTTGTTTTAGATGCAATTTGGCATTTAACTTTTCATATATGCCCTTATCCTTATGTGTTCTACATTGGGTTCTTCTATGTACATGGAGAAATCAATATATAGCATTTAGAAATGTTTAAAGTCATGTACATTAACAAAAACCAGGTAAATCAAAGCTACACTTTAAGTTATTTGATTATAATTTGTTCTTAATAGGATTCAAGATTTGACATAGTCAAATATATATGTTGTCATTAAAACCTATGTTACCAAAAACAAGAACGAGAAATAAAACGAGAAACGAGAATGATACAAGAAACAAAAATAACTAGTAAAAATTCGAAAGATCACTGAACACACTTTACTCTTAACAAATTTTCCATAACACACTTAAGTATTAACATATTTTTCCATAGAAGAATTCAGAGACTTGAAAAGCTCTCTAACATTCCAATGAAATATTCTCCTTTCTTATCATAACACTAAATAAAAATGAATAACGATTCTCAAACCAAAGTTATACCTAAATTACAAGCCTTTAAAACATTTAAAAAATTGCATATAAACCAGAACATTTGAATTGTTCAGTTATCCTTTGTAAAAGAAAAAGAAATAATAAACTTAGAAAAATCCCTGAATTCTCATTGAAAACTTTTCCTTTGTTATAATAAAATTTAATAAAAATCAAAACTATTCTATAACCAAACTGTAAAGATTCTAATGAACACTTAATAAATTTTTTAAATTGTAGCTAAATAAAAGAAATAATACTACTAAAAAAATTAAAAAACTATTATTAAACCAAACTTACGCATTGAAGACTTCTTAAATTGTTAAAATTGTAATTAAAAAACATGTAAAAGAGAAACATTTGAATTGTGGAGAATTGTGAAATTTGCAATGTACGCGTTCAAATCAAAACAGTGCCTCAAAATTCCCAAAATGGTTAAAGAAACTTTGTTGATTTTGTATTTCATATATTTTAAAATTTTAAAGTGCAGGAAACTCAGTTCAAAATCCCATAAACGATAAAAAAAAATTGACCAATTTTTCATAAGAAAGCATTCCAGGCCTTTAAAAACGATGTTTCCCATGCCATTGTCGTTTCTTGGTTGTTTTCTTAAAGAAACAGTTGCCCTCGTCTCGTTTCTGGTAACACGAATTTGAAACCACTGAAAATTTGTTCAACATATTTCTTTAGCTAGAACCTTCGAAATTGTGAAGGGTCGTCATTCAGTGGAGATGTGGTGGAGGTAGACCTATTGTATTTTAAAAATCTATGAACTCAGTTTTTGGTGACTCAGACTGAGACGGTTAAGCTTGAGTTATCGTTCAGTCATAAAATTTAAATTTTTTGTCAAGACTCGACCTCCGTTTTTACTTGTCGAGTAAATCTTATCTAACTTCGACTTGACAGGTCGAATTCCGACTAGACAAGTCGAATTTCGACAAGTTAAACTTGACCAAAATAATTCAATAAGTTTTTTAATAGACTAATTTTGGTTGGACTTTCAACCCAACACCTTTTTACCTCAAAAATAGTTACTCATCGGTTTTACCTTGACCGACTTACTCGACAGGTTTTACTTCCACCGGCTTACCTCGACAGGTTTTACTTCGACCGACTTTTGGTTCTGCTCAAGTGACTTCGACCGGTTCACTTTTAGTCGAACTTTTACAAAGGATATTTATTAGTCTAAAGACTTATAAAATGAAAAACACTTTTCACCAACCAGTAACTCAGAGTAAATCTCGACACAAATATAATTCGAAGATTTACAAAAGCATATAACCAAATATTAAGGAAGACTTGAGTCGACCACTCTATCGTAAAAACTAACTTTTACTTGGTGAAATATTTATGGATTCTTTATGTCTTTCACTTAACCTATAAATGTAAAAAACATTTACTCAAGTAATTCTGGAGAGAATATGCGGCTAAATGAAACATGCATTTAACCATAACAATGGATTTATAAAACTTGTCGCGACGTAACAGAGGACTAATGCCGTAAATACAAACTTGGAAATTTACAAGGATTTTTCACCTTTTACAGAGCTTCGGCTCTCGACACTTTCAAATACACAGAAGCTTGATCTTGACTCTATTATCTAACATTCTCTCTTTGATTTACAATCTTCTTCTTCTATATATAGGAAAACTAAAAATTGCTTCTTCATGAATCTACTGACTTAACATTTAAGACTGTAATAACTATCTACCTAAAAACTTAGCTTCAGAAATTTAATTCGACTGGTTTATATATAAGAGACATGAACTCTTCATCTTGTCAGGATGTCTAATAGAAACGGAACTGATACAGACTCTGGAAGAGTCGACTGAGATCTGATATGGATCAACGAGTAATTCCTCTGAAAATCCACTGTAAAACCACTGAAAATTCCTCCAAAAAACAACTAAATTTTCATTTGTTCAATCAGGTCTCTTCCCCAATTATTCTTCCGCAGAATCGGCTCTCGAAACCACTAAATCGTCCGCTATATCGGCTCCTCTTTCCCTTAATTCTTCCGCAGAATCGAATCTCGGAACCACTATTTCTTCCGTAACGGCGGCTCTCGAAACGCTTTCCCCTTCCGATCGGTGTCGGCAACCTTTCTAATCAGAAGCCTAAACGCTCTCGCTTCTGCAACGGCGGAACATGAAATGCTTCCGCTTCAGCAACGGCGGAACATGAAACACTTTCTCTTCTGACGATTTCATCACTTAGACAATTTTTTCAAAATTTGTCTTTCCTCTTCCCGTCGGCTATAACACCCGTCGACGGTCGGACCACTTTCCGTCGGACACTTAGTTGCTTCTTCTTCCGCAACGACAGACGCACGAACAACTTCTCCTTCCGATGGCCAATATTTTCATTACTTAGAAAAATTTATTTCTTTTACTGTGTCGGCTGTCGACGGTCTTTCTACATATGAATCCAAATGACTTTGGCTTCCGCAACGGCGGATGCTCGAAGACTTTCTTCTTCCGATCGGTCGCTGACACTTAGAAAATTTCCGCGATTTTCTTCTGCACTGCCGGCAATCGGATGACTTTTCCGTCGGGCATCGAATCTTTTCTCCATCCGCAACGGTAGACGTCAATCCACTAACTCTTTCGCTACATCGGAAGTCAACTTCACCCACTCTTCCGCAACGATGGAAGTTCACTTCACCAACTCTTCCGTAACGGCGGAAGTCTTTCCCCGTCGGAAGACTTGGCGGTTTGGTCTTCCGCAACGGCGGAAGCACAATCACTTTCTCTTTCGACTGTCTAACACTTAGACCAAATTTTTCAAAAATTCCCTTCATCGGCAATCGGATCCATTGTTGCATCGGCGGATGGGAAACCGCTAAACCTTCCGCCACATCGGAAGTCGGAACCACCAAACCCTCCGATGACCCGACTGTCAACACTTAAGAAAAATTTCAAATTTTTACAGTCTTCCACTGCTTTCTGCTGGGTAGAAGAAATGTTGCTTCTGTCACTGCATCTTCTTGGCCCATAGAGGCCCAGTGTTGCAACCTTGAGCTCTGATACCAGTTTGTCACGTCCCCATCCCTCGGACTGACGAAGAGGACACGACCAACACCAATCACTCAACCGGGCGAACAGCCCCATGAACATAAACAGGAAAAAAATGATGATATTAAAAGCTTAAACATAATTCATATCAGAGATACATAACCAGATGCGTGATCCATCAATGCTGAAATTGAAACTACTTAACAGAATGCATATGGAGATGCATAAACATACAAGCACACACAAATGCCTAACTCCTCAATCATACAGTGGAAGCAAACGTATACATTCCTAGCATTCACATGTTCATCATAATTCCTTAAACATCAATATAAATTGCAGAGATGAAGTAACCAGCAGCACTTATCTTTTGACGAAGAATTCACCCCGCAACCAGCTACGTCGCTGCAACGTTCCACCCAACCATAGGCCAACGTGCTCATCAATCTCTCAGCAACGCTTCCACCCCCGAGCTGGGCATGATTCCTCCAAGGATAAGGGTCAGTGCAGGCTTACACATAGCCAATGGACACCATAAGCCAAACCAACACTGTTGGTTTTACCAGGCCTTCAACAAACCGGCCAAGCCAGCACAGTCCAAAGACCAACCACTGCCTACCGCAGCAACACAATCCCTTCACGACCCTGTGAAGAAGCAAAGACGATCATGGATAATCTCAAACAATACGATGAGCACAGCTCAAGCCCACAAGGCAATACAGAGTTGTTCGTGGCCCTAGCGTGGCCAAAACAACTCAGCTGCGACCCAACCCAAGGTACTTCAGTAGCCACAACACCCAAAGGATGATTGCATCCAAAACAAGCCAAAACCAAGGCGATTCAATAGCCCAACACATAATGAAAACGATGGCATCTATACGTAGTCCCAAAATAGGGACGAAGACAAACTCCAACAATCTGTAGCAGCCTCAAACGTAACACAACAACACAGCTCACGGTATGGGGAAAACAACTTCAGACAGTCTGTGCGCAAAGGAAGAAAACCCCGCCAGTGGAAATCGTGCCCTTGAGGCCATTTCACCTGCTCGCTGCGTGCACAAACCGAGGAAGAGCCGCGACAAGTGCACGAGGAGGAACAAAACAGACAATCCCCACCTGCGCGTGCGGATGGACCGACCACAATCGTGAAGGACGAACAGACATGGAGGGTGAACCGACCCCTGCGTGAGAGTGAACCGACCAGGGAAGAATGGTGTCGTGGAGAAGATGGAGGGATGGGGAAGAATGGAGTTGCTTGCCTCCTTACCCACGTTTCCTCCAGCAATAATTGCCCTCAACAACTCAGCCATAACTACCCCCAACAAACAAAACCAAGGCATTAAAGAGGTTGAAGAGGTTGGATGAGACAAAAAGGTGGCAAACAAACAAAGGTGGCAACACATGGGTTTTTCCCCCATAAACCAAGGTTTGACATCCCCCACCCCTTATCCTTTGGAACCATGCCCTTTTCATTCAACGTTGCACTGCCATAGCTGGTTGTGGTTTTAGTTTTAATTGATGTGCATATTTACATGATGTCGAATTATAATGTGCCAAATGGCACGATAAACCATCGGCAACTATCCCCATTGCTGAAACACACACACAACCAAATCGATGGTGGGGCTTTTTCCTTGAGCTCCTTACCACGATTAATTACAATATATACATCATGCAAACGGGGTCAAAACCGGGGACATTACATTCCCCCCCCGCTTGGAATAACACCGTCCTCGATGTTCCATTACATATATACAATACATATACAGTTGCACATCAAAATTTTAAAATTTGTAGATCTGTCCCACGTTCAATCATTTACTTTGAACGTTCAGACCAAGCCTTTCGGCTTCCATGGACTTCTCCTGTTGGTTCTCAGCTTCCAGCTGATCCCGAAGTCTAGGAACTCTGCGGCTATTGCCTTTATCATGTTCCCTCATTGGGCAGTCCCGACGTAAATGATGTCCTCCGCATCTCCAGCATTTCACTGGCTGCTTCATCTTTACCTACTCAATTTCCTTTGAGTCTTCATGCCTGGACCGTTTCTTATCAGGTCGCTTGGACAATTGTCCCATTGCTGATCCACCTTCCTTTCCCTTGCCGATTGCTCCCAGAAGGCTCTTCACCTCCCTTTGCAAACCAATAGAGTCTTGCAAAATCTGGTGGTTCATTTTACTCTGCCTTCTCTGTAT
>LPNX010203224.1:42539-79895 GCA_001517045.1 Pseudotsuga menziesii | reverse complement strand
AATACTTATCTGTATTGTGTGTTTCCTCGTTCGTCCACAGGATCCTGCTTCGCCTTGCAAGCCTTGGGATCACCTATGGACTTAGATGTTAGGTTAGCATGCTGGCTACCCCACAACATCGAATAATCAATGTCCAGCTAGTACATTCTCATGTCAACTGGGCTTGGAACTTTAACATGACCATTTCTAGGTCTAGGATCTACTATGGATCCCCAGGCATATCTCAGCCCAACATACACTTATACCAACATACACTTATATCAACCATAACCCTTACTCCGCAACCCATCTCAACAACCATTTACCATTTACCTTTACCTTTAGCCTGTCAACACAAGCAACACAAGCAATACAAGCAAACTCATCAGCATTATTGCTCGAGAACTATAATCACATTCCTCATCATTCACTATCAAGTATTGAGACACCAGGAGTGCGTCCACTCCCTAGAGTGTAATCAATATTGAAAACCCTTTCATGAATTGACATCGAAAAAGTGTGCACTCTTCTCCGACGTGTGCCATGTAGGTCCTATTCATACTCAAGCAATCGGTCATCATGGAAATAAAACCAAAACATGTTCTGCATATGGAATTTAATAATTAAACATGCATATTCTTAGCAAGGGTCACAGAACACTTATCCATTTGCCGTCGCAGTATGCCTTTGTTAAGGAGGAATGGAGGCTCCTTCCTTGAGTTAACAGTATCTCAGTTAGCCATCCCAACTCCCTTTTACATTTCACATTCACACATGTCTTACCGACATAAACCATACCATCTCACTCATGTTATCACCAAACATGCAGTGCAGATGAGACATTTTCAAAATGTCTAATGGAGTTTCACCCGAACCCCATTTCCAAGATAAGGGAAAACCTTCCCATGAAGTTTGGCTTCTGCAGGCCATCACACATGGTCTTCTTGCATTGTGTACCCCTGACACATTCATCAAATAGCCAAACAGTCAATCATTACCTGATACTACAATCCAAATTGATCGTTCCATAACCAAGCAATGACATTAGCAATCAAATTCAATAAGAATTTGCAATTCTATCTACTACGGAAATTGACTTACTCAATTGTGGGTTTCTTGTAAGCAGCATTACTATGCCCATTATAATTTTATGCCTACTATCATAACATGAATACCCACTTACCATGTGTCCCTCCTGACACAATCTCACACAAGCCAACAGTGATTAGTAGTCGTTAGCACTTTCTTAAATCCGAAATCCATAATTCAAATTTAACAACCCATTATGCATATCAACTACTTTCACAGCCATGAGATTTCTTCTCATAAATGGTAGATTCTGGCATTGGTCAGGGTCTTACCTCTCACTGCCATGCTCGAATAATCTACCTGAAACATGAGTTTCAATCAACCAAACACAATCTTATGCAAGCCAACAATGGCTAGTGGTTGTCAGCAATTTCTTAAATTTGAAATTCACAATTCAAATTTAATAAGCTTTTTCACATGGTAGATTCTGGCATTGGTCAAGGTTTTACCTCTCATTGCCATGCTCGAAATAATCTACCTGAAACATAAGCTTCAAACATCCAAACACAAGCTTATGCAAGCCAGTAGTGACTAGTAGTTGTCAGCAATTTCTTAAATTTGAAATTCACAATTCAAATTTAATAAGCTTTTTCACATGGTAGATTCTGGCATTGGTCAGGGTTTTACCTCTCACTGCCATGCTCGAAATAATCTACCTAAAATATAAGCTTCAATTAACCAAACACTTGGTAAGTCTGGATGCATATAACCTTTTCATTGCTACAACTATCACTGAAGCATTTTCAGAATTTATAAAATTCAAATACTTCCAGCTATTAGTCACACCAATATTACCAAAACTCATTTTCTTCCTGCAATCCTTATCATGCTAACATTGCAAGGTATAGTCATATCATTCATGCAATTTAAATGAAATCGTTTAGATACTCCTTACTTCACAGGCGTATCATTCATACCCCTTTGCTCTTCAATAGAGCATTTCTGGCAGCCAATTGATCATGACTATCCTGCATTCATAACAGCCTTCGAAACAGTTCCAGAATTATCATTAATTCATCATTTCAGCTGTTAGTTATTCATAATTCCACATGCACTCATCTCAATGCATTCATGCAATACATCACAACATTGCACCTACACTTATGCAATCAGTCATTCACACCCTTCATAGGCATACATCCATTGCATAACTACAAGGTTCATAAAATCTTTCCAATGCCTATCCATTCATGCTACCCTGCATTCAATATACCATGCATGGCCTAACCATGACTAATTCATACATGATGCTTTACCGTAATTAAGATCATCAGCATATATAGGCATGATACCTCTCTATATTCAAACATCCACATGGTATGAGGTCTCTTACCTTTACCAATCCATGGAATTTGTCATAAGCAAACTCTTACCTGCATGGGTCTTACTTACACCCTTGACATGACCAATTTGGTTGGTCCTTTGCAGGAGATTGCATAATTTGCTCACCAACTCTTGTTTATGGACTTGTTGCCTTATCCCTTTCTTCATAGGGTTGCTGGCCACATTTCTCAGCATCAACAATATTTTCATCTGTGTCCATGTCATCGTTGGTTTTTTTTTTTTTGTAAATCCTTGGTTTTCGCGCAATCTGGCGCATAATATCACTGCCTCTTTTTCCCTTTTCATCCCTGAAAATACACTGTAAAACCACTGAAAATTCCTCTGAAAAACAACTAAATTTTCCTTTGTTCAATCGGGTCTCTTCCCCAATTATTCTCCCGCAGAATCGGCTCTCGAAACCACCAAATCGTCTGCTGTATCGGCTCCTCTTTCCCTTAATTCTTCCGCAGAATCGGATCTCGGAACCACTATTTCTTCCGCAACGGCGGCTCTTGGAACGCTTTCCCCTTCCGATCGGCGTCGGCAGCCTTTCTGATTGGAAGCCTTAACGCTCTCGCTTTCGCAACGGCGGAACATGAAATGCTTCCGCTTCCGCAACGGCGGAACATGAAACGCTTTCTCTTCCGATGATTTCATCACTTAGACAAATTTCGAAATTTGTCTTTCCTCTTCCCACCGGCTATAACACCCGTCGGCGGTCGAACCACTTTCCGTCGGACACTTAGTTGCTTCTTCTTCCGCAACGGCGGACGCACGAACAACTTCTCCTTCCGATGGCCAATATTTTCATTACTTAGAAAAAATTCTTTCTTTTACCACGTCGGCTGTCGGCGATATTTCTACATCGGAAGCCAAATGACTTTGGCTTCCGCAACGGCGGATGCTCGAAGACTTTCTTCTTTCGATTGGCCGCTGACACTTAGAAAATTTCCACGATTTTCTTCTGCACTGCCGGCAATCGGATGACTTTTCCGTCAGGCATTGAATCGTTTCTCCATCCGCAATGGCGGACGTCAATCCACTAACTCTTCCGCTACGTCGGAAGTCAACTTCACCCACTCTTCCGCAACGGTGGAAGTTCACTTCGCCAACTCTTCCGCAACGGCGGAAGTCTTTCCCCGTCGGAATACTTGGCGGTTTGGTCTTCCGCAACGGCGGAAGCACAATCACTTTCTCTTTCGACTGTCTAACACTTAGACCAAATTTTTCAAAAATTCCCTTCGTCGGCAATCGGATCCATTGTTGCATCGGCGGATGGGAAACCGCTAAACCTTCCGCCACATCGAAAGTCGGAACCACCAAACCCTCCGATGACCCGACTGTCAATACTTAAGAAAAATTTCAAATTTTTACAGTCTTCCACTGATTTCTGCTGGGTAGAAGAAATGTTGCTTCTGTCACTGCATCTTCTTGGCCCATAGAGGCCCACTGTTGCAACCTTGAGCTCTGATACCAGTCTGTCACGTCCCCATCCCTCGGACCAATGAAGAGGACACGACCAACACCAATCACTCAACCGGGCGAACAACCCCATGAACATAAACAGGAAAAAAATGCTGATATTAAAAGCTTAAACATAATTGATATCAGAGATACATAACCATATGCGTGATCCATCAATGCTGAAATTGAAACTACTTAACAGAATGCATATGGAGATGCATAAACATACAAGCACACACAGATGCCTAACTCCTCAATCATACAGCGGAAGCAAACGTATGCATTCCCAGCATTCACATGTTCATCATAATTCCTTAAACATCAATATAAATTGCAGAGATGAAGTAACCAGCAGCACTTATCTTTTGACGAAGAATTCACCCCGCAGCCAGCTACGTCGCTACAATGTTCCACCCAACCATAGGCCAGCGTGCTCATCAATCTCTCAGCAACGTTGCCACCCCCGAGCTGGGCATGATTCCTCCAAGGATAAGGGTCAGTGCAGGCTTACACATAGCCAAGGGACACCATAAGCCAAACCAACACTGCTGGTTTTACCAGGCCTTCAACAAACCGGCCAAGCCAGCACAGTCCGAAGACCAACCACTGCCTACCACAGCAACACAATCCCTTCATGACCTTGTGAAGAAGCAAAGATGATCATGGATAATCTCAAACAATCCAATGAGCACAGCTCAAGACCACAAGGAAATACAAAGTTGTTCTTGGCCCTAGCGTGGCCAAAACAACTCAGCTGCGACCCAACCCAAGGTACATCAGCAGCCACAACACCCAAAGGATGATTGCATCCAAAACAAGCCAAAACCAGGGCTATTCAACAGCCCAACACATAATGAAAACGATGGCAGCTATATGTAGTCCCAAAACAGGGACGAAGACAAACTCCAACAATCCGCAGCAGCCTCAAACGTAACACAACAACACAGCTCACGGTATGGGGAAAACAACTTCAGACAGTCTGTGCGCAAAGGAAGAAGACCCTGCCAGTGGAAATCGTGCCCTTGACGCTGTTTCACCTGCTCGCTGCGTGCACAAACCGAGGAAGAGCCGCGACAAGTGCACGAGGAGGAACATAACAGACAATCCCCGCCTGCGCGTGCGAATGGACCGACCACAATCGTGAAGGACGAACAGACATGAAGGGTGAACCGACCCCTACGTGAGAGTGAACCGACCAGGGAAGAATGGCATCGTGGAGAAGATGGAGGGATGGGCAAGAATGGATTTGCTTGCCTCCTTACCCACGTTTCCTCCAGCAATAATTGCCCTCAACAACTCAGCCATAACTACCCCCAACAAACAAAACCAAGGCATTAAAAAGGTTGAAGAGGTTGGATGAGACAAAAAGGTGGCAAACAAACAAAGGTGGAAACACATGGGTTTTTCCCCCATAAACCAAGGTTTGACATCCCCCACCCCTTATCCTTTGGAACCATGCCCTTTTCATTCAACGTTGCATTGCCGTAGCTGGTTGTGGTTTTAGTTTTAATTGATGTGCGTATTTATATGATGTCGAATTATAATGTGCCAAATGGCACGATAAACCATCGGCAACTATCCCTATTGCCAAAACACACACACAACCAAATCGATGGTGGGGCTTTTTCCTTGAGCTCCTTACCATGATTAATTACAATATATACATCATGCAAACGGGGTCAAAACCGGGGACACTACAATCAAACTTAATCCATACATAATTTATGGTATTGTCACTTTAAATAGATAAGGCTACCAACAATCCTTTTAAACAACGTAGGATCTATAGTTGATCCATCATTATCCTTTCTCAATTTTAAACATGTTATTACTGGTGTTGGGGTTGTCCTGCAATTAGACATGTTAAATAATTTCAAAACTGCACTTGCATATTTTGATTGTGATATAAAAATACCACTTTTAGACTGTTGGACTTCAATGCCCAAGAAAAACTTCATAAGCCTCAAATCAGTCATTTCAAATTCACTTTCCATTACTGTTCTAAATTATTTTATGCCAGAATCACCAATAAATATTAAATCATTTACATACATGCAAACAATTAACATGTTACCTTGCTCATTAACTTTGGTGTACATCGTCGATTTACTTTCACTTCTATGAAATCCATTTTTGGTGAGATAGGAATCAATGTGACTGTACCAATCTTTAGGAGCTTGCTTCAAACCATAGAGTGTCTTTTCATCCTGTACACTTTGTGCTCTTGACCTGGAAGTTCATAGCCTTGTGGTTGTTCCACATACACTTCTTCCTCCAGATAACCATTCAAAAATGTCGATTTAACGTCCATTTGATAAACATGCCATTTGTTTTCTGCAGCAATGACCAAAACTATTCTGACTGTATCCATGTGTGCGACAGGTGCAAATGTTTCATTGAAGTATATGTCGGGATGCTGTGTGAAAGCTCTTGCGGCCATTCTTTCCCTGTGATTATGCACATTTCCATGAGCATCTTGTTTTGTTTTGTAAATCCATTTGACGCTAATTACATCCTTATCTTTTGGTACATCTACCAGCTCCCATGTTTGATTCTTCTCAATGCATTATAATTCTTCATCCATGGCTTGTGACCATACTTCATCTTCGACAACTTCCTCAAATGTTAGTGGGTCATCTATTTGAAAAATAATGAAAGAGAGAGAATGAGTTTGGTATTAATTTGTCACAGTGCTATAGGAACTGAAAACACAGTCTCACAAAGAATACAGACAAATATGCATAAAATTGGCAAAATGGTGCTACAATGGGAGTAGCAGCTCTGTATAATAAAATGAAAGAATGATGATACAATACAATTATCATGACAGATGCATGAATTCCAAGACAATTCTAATTCCTAAGGAGGTCATTCGAATTGAATGAGTGAGTCTATCTTAACTGAATGTAAGCCACAGTGAACACACCAGTTAACCACTGATCAAAACCCTAATCGACTCAACTGAGTCCTAACTGAAGTCGAAGTGCAATAATTGACTGAGTCTAACTAAAAGTAGCTCAAACACATGTCACTACAAGCCAACCAACAAGTGGTAGCGCATCAATCACCCCAATGAACCCCAATGAGGTTAACTAATGTCTAACTGGCCATCATAGATGGTTGGAGGTGCCCCTGTTGAATTTAGTTCATTAAATATTAATTAAATAAACAATTTAATGAAAGGAGGCGCCTCCACTGCTATATTTAATTGATTGTAACCATCAGTTATCAATTAAGTTCATTTATGGCAATCAGATCACCCCCGGAGTGCTCCAGTTAGCCTCCCCGAATGAAGGAGAAGGCTTAGTTGGCCTCCTTGACTGAAGATAGGCATGGGTGTGCTCATGCCGATGTCATACAATGCTCCTCTGATGTCAATTAAGTCAATAAAACTTAGGATAGTGGTTTAACTAGGCCAAATTGACCAAAAAGAGTGTGTATGGTGGTAAATGTCTCCAACATTTGGTGTACCAACTTCATATATTTCACACAGACTTCTTGTCTTCACTGTATCTATCAATGTCGACCTTGACGAACTGTTTGATGGATTGTGTTGTGTTATTGGTGTGCTTGTCAGCGTAACTTGAGCTGCGACTTGTGTCAACTTAACTTGCGTTGAACCATGTCATGGTGTCATGGGAGTCAATGGTGTCGAAACCCCAAATTTTCACAAAAGTTTAAAATTTTGAGATAACATAAAATGCTAGTGCTGTGGTTTACTAACAGCTAATGGTTAGCAGAAAAAGAAACAGTCCAATGATTAGTATTACATATTTTCAAATTACGTTAACTCGGCAGTTTCTTTTTCATAACAAAGATAAGGTTTACTTGCGTATTGTTTTATTTCAGTTTACAGATGCGTCTTCTTTATGGCAAGTAGGTGGAATCTATCTTTGAATCCTGGGCTTACTTGGCATTTATGCTAATGCAAAAAGATTACTGGTTCTTACAAGTTTATAGGTATGATCGAACAAGTAAACATTTAAAATTCATAAAGTATCAAGAAGAATTTCTATTTGCAACTAATATGCTTAGTACATAAGCTGATAAATTCCAAGCAACTTCAACGAAGTAAAGTAGTTTGTTTTCTCCAGTTATTCTTGTAAGAAAAGTTCAAAATAAAAGAGTTCATTTCTTTATCGATACTAGTGACAGTAAAGATACTTACTGTGGCTCTAAACTTGTAATCTTTCTGCATAATAACTTCTACAGTGATATGCATAACTTGCAATTATTGTACTATTGGTTTTTACACATTATCGTATTATTTACTTGAGTATCAAGCCGATCAATACTTACATTCTGTAGGAAGATTACAGCTTGTAAAACTTCTTGTTATTATAAGTTTGATTAGTGTAAATCAACTGCATCGTTTCACGTAGAGTAATGTTTGTCTTTACTTCTTAACCTAAGTCAATCAATGTTGTTCCCAAAGATTACAGACTTAAGGTTCATCCATTGTAATTCTTATTATTACTACAACGCCTTTCTTACATTAAACTCATGCCTACATTAGCTATTATGGTAGATCACAATTCTACCTTATAAGAAGTACCGGGTTATCTTGTATACTTACAAAACTAACTACTCTACATACACAATAAGGTAAACTTCTAGCATTGTCATAATGTGAAGCACCCAATTTCTATGGAATTTTTAAAACATCACTGGAACTTGGTAAAAGTCATGTTGATAATTCTAATGTTAAGCCATTCATCTCTATTCAGTTTCATAAATTAAAAACCACCCCAAGCTGGTTGGTTTAAGAGTGATAAGTTTGTTTTACAAACCATGCATATCCAACATCGTTCTACAAGCCTATACCACTATAATAGTTCAAAGGGTTCTAAGTAAGGCTAAACCAAAGTTGAACTTGTAAAAGAACTCATGATGTTACTTTTACTATGTTATCCGACTTATAATTTATTTATCATTTTGAATTGTTGATTTTAAAAGAGTATAACCATGCATAGACCACAATGTATATAAACATAGAAATCTATAGTTGTTCGATGGTTTTAAACAATTCAACTTGGACTTTTCCATATAACAAATGGTTAATATACTTACTAGGGTCAACGTTGATAAAATATGGTGTACTAAACGTCCATATCGTGTTAACAATAATACCATATAATGGACATATGATTAGCGATGGGATAATTTCTATATGCAAACTTTATAGCATAAGCAAGGTTGAGATTAAATCATTGTTTAAATAATTGAAAATTATTGATCGCAGGTGAACTATAGAACTCGACCCACGCATGGTTGGAATAATTGAGGACACGTGGTCACCTCCTAGCCATGTATTGGTGGCATAAAACTCTTGTAACCCTAACACTTTGTCATTTTTTCTCTGATGTTCCCGCGGGCCTTCGAGTTGTTCTGCAAGCTCTCATGGCAGCCGTGAGTGTGTTCTCTGTTATTTATTGCTCCAACGCTTGAATTTAATGTAGTTGTAGCCTTTGGTGTTCGGTCTTGTTGCCATTTCTTTGCAACTGTGGTTTTATACTCTACACGAGTTTGTTGGTTTCTTTGCAAATGGCTTGCGGCCTGTCTGTAACTCCACTTTGATTATTCTGTGGCTTGTCACTGTTGTGCGAAGCTGTGGCTTCGTTGTTGTTCGTGTGCTCCTTTGTGGTCGTAGGGTTTGGAAAGATCATGTGAATGCTTACTGTTGGTGACAGTCCCGTGGCTAGACTGTTTGGTTTCCTTATTTAAGGTAAATATTTAGTTTTCATTCCAATATTAACAAGCTCTCCGTAAAGATTGTTTACAGTTAGGTTAATTTTATAGAAGAGTTTCGAATTAACACAGTGTTGTGCTCACATTGCATGAACCTGAGACTTCATTTGCAGACTGTTGAAGAAGATGATATTGGCTGTCTTCGAGGGTTGTGGATTGAATCCGGTAAGCCCTATGTTTCAACGTTTGGGTTCTTTCCCTGCTTGTAACAGGGTTGTCGAGGGTGTAACCCTGAGCTTAGAACCTTGTCCAGCTCTGCCACTTGCTACGCAATTTCTTTTTATAAGTTAATGTTGGTTTTATTATGTGTACAAACCCTCGTTTCATCGATGGGTATTTCTGGTTGTGAGCTGGGTTTTGTATTTGGTTTAAATGTTCAGCCTTATGGCTTGCTAATGTAAAACAATGGTTTTTAAATAAGTTTTCTTTCGAGCTTAGACTTGCTTGCAGTAATGCCTTTTTTTTTATGACTCTGTGTACTTAGGGTTCTTACCTTATTCGACTATGTATAAAGAATCTACTGTTTATTATATATTTTATAATTAGATTATTGTCAATTTTTTAAGACTGTCACTTAGTCATGGATAGTTTATAATTTTTACTTGTTCGCTTAGAAATACAAGCTAAGGTTGTTCCTGAATGAAACCCTGGTTAAATAAATCTTTTAGTTTATTTAATATGTTATGTTACTTGTTAAATTTGTTTTTAATTAGGGTTATAGGTGTGATATGAAAAATTTCTAGTTATCATTACAATTGTCTTTTTCATTTGTTCTTAATGGACTATAAATAGTTTCTATTAATTTAATTGGTTATTAATAAAATAATACAAGAAATTGGGTTATAACGTAAACATTTGTCATTCGTAATTATAATATTTGTTTAGGGTTTCGACTCTGTAATTTACTTTTACAGGTATGACCTGTTTGTAAAATTAAAGACAGTTCTTTTCATATATAGCCATTTATTTGTACATTAGGTATTATTATTATTCTTATTGTTTCATTTAATAAATAACAGATAGGGTTACTCAAAGTTCTTAAAAAAACTTTGTCACTTAATTTGTTCTTTATAATTTAATTACTTTAATAATACCCTACTTGGTTTATAGTCTTTAGTAGACTTAGTTTAGTGATATTATCAATAAATAAAACTAAGTAATTGTAGTTTATTACTTTATTTAATTGAATGTAATAAAATAATTTGACTGTGTTATTTCTACTGCATTGCAATTAGTTACTAGATAAAACTCAAAGGAATATATTGATAACATAACACAGTTTATTCTCATGCATATTTAACTTGAAATAAAAGGAATACTTCATTTATCTACTAAGGTAATTTCTTAACATAACATTCCTTCTACATGTACTAAGCTACTACTATTTCTTTTCCAATATATTTACATACATCAGTTTGTAAAACAATAACATAGATAACCAGGTTATTGTTCTTTTTTATAATAACCTACATACTGAAATAAATTACATGCTATTGTAAAATGCATAACACATCTAATCATTTGAGTCTCTTATCATGTCCTTCATCTACTTTAAATACTTTGTCTGTGTTGGAGTACGGTCTGGTCCTTCCAGACGTGGAAAAACACAGATTAGAATTATTTTCCATCTATTCAAGATTCATTCCTTCTATAATCTAAAAGATTACTAACTCTAACATTTTATAGCTAAATATTTAACATTCATTTAACAGTTAGATTCACATTTAAATATCTAACACAGTAAAACAAAAGATTGTAGAACCTGATTAGTGTGGAAATTGAACCCAGGTGTTAGAGCAATTACACTCACAAAAATTGCCAATTACACATGCAAATTACACACAAAGGAGACTGAATATGGAGCAGAACACTAATCTGTATTGAATAAGTGTACAATAGCCAACCTTGTGAAGTCATAGGCTGGAACAATAAATAGATACATGAGATATTCGAATGCATTGGGATGCCATTCGAATTAGTCAAAAGCAGGCTTACTAAATCTAAGCAAATCCCCCATAGGTGCATAAAGCAGCTTCCAAATCTGTCTAGGAGCTCATGAATTGGGAAAATCAATTAGGGATGCTAATAGGTGATGGAAGAACAACTCATACATGCTTTTATTAGGAGAAAAGAGTGGAGGATGATGGGGACAAAAAACAAGTTAATTTCACCTAGTCAAACTTTCCCAATTGCCTTAAAACTCAGTAAAAGCAGGAAATAAAGCAGAAAAAGTAGATATGCGCTAGGGAGGTCAGGACTAAAGCATAATTTATTCCAATAGGTTTCCCAAGCACTCCATGACTCATTTTTAGCAAGTTTGACCATCTAGGACATGTGGAGGACAACTTGCATAGAGTGGAATATGGAAACTAGGCAAATAAAACAAAAATGGAGATAATTAATGTCTAAGGTAGCTAACTATGGGTTGATTATTCTAACACCCCCCCTTAAGCCTGACTTATGAGTAAAATATCAGAAAATAATAGGGCCTAGCAACAAGGCTTAGTCACCCTTTACATACCGCATGTCCATTTAACCAAGGAAAGAGGCAAAAACCCAGTGAGAAAAATCCTCCCTTAAACATGGACAGTAAAACAAAATTTAAAAATATTGGCATCAATCATGTTTCACAGCATGATCAGCAATCCCCAGCAGTGATTTGAGAATGATGAATGTCTTCTCACAAAATGCTTTGGTGAAAATGTCTGCTACTTGTTCTGAAGATGAACAGAAGAGTAGGTGAATGGTGCCATCATGCACAAGCTGTCTGATGTAGTGCATATGGATCTCAATGTGTTTGGTTCTTTGTCTCTGAATTGAATCATTGCAGATTCGAATGGTACTCTAATTATCACAATAGATAGTAGTTGAGTATTCCGATTTGAAGCCACACTCACCAAGTAACCCCTGCAACCATAAACACTGAGTTGTTGCATTTACAACTCCTCTGTACTTTTCTTCTGTAGATGAGAGTGCAATGGCACTCTGTTTCTTGCTTGACTAGTTGATTGGTCCTTCAGCAAGCATGAACACATATCCTAATGTTGACTTTCGATCTGTGTTGTCACCTGCCCAATCACTGTCAGTAAACCCAATCAAATCAAGATGAGATTTAGCTTTGTAGAAGATCACGTGAGTCCTTGTTCCCTAAACAAAGTTAAGGATCATTTTGGTTTCTCTCCAATGGATCTCATGAGGTTGATCCATGTATCTTGAAGCCACACTTATTGCATAAAAAATATCAGGTCGATTATGTGTAAGGCACAGCAAACACCCAATCAATTGCCTATACAATGTATTATTTACCATAAGTGAAGAATCTGCTTCTTCAAGCTTAACTCCTGAAAGGAAGGGAGTCTTGCTTGGCTTGCAATATTTCATGTTGAACTTGTTCATCTGGTGTACTTTTATTCCATGTTTGGTTTGAGCAATCTTGATACCCAATAATTGGCTCAATAACCCCAAATTAGTCATAAAAAATGCATGGTTCATTGCATCCTTCAAGGAGGCAATTTCATCCTTTGAGCTTCCTGTAATGAGAAGGTCATCCACATACAAGAAAATAATCATCAAAGAACCATGAATCAACTTCAAATAAACATTAGGATCAGACTCGTATCGAACAAAACTCAATGACAGCAGAAAGCCATCAATCTTGGCATACCAAGCCCTGGGGGCTTGCTTAAGCCCATACAATGATTTCTTTAGCCTGCACACAAGAGATGGATTAGTAACAAAGCCTTGAAGCTGCTACATGTAAATCTCTTTAGTAAGATCTCCATTCAGGAAATCACACTTCACATCCATGTGATGTACCTCCCACTGCTTCGAATTTGCAATGGCTAAGGTTAGCCTGATGGATTCCATCTTTGCCACTGGTGCAAAGGTATCATTGTAGTCTATACCATGTACCTGTGAGTAGCCCTTGGCTACCAATATTTCCTTATATTTCAAAGGTGAACCATCAACAGCAAACTTAGTTTTGAAAACCCACTTACATTGAACTAGCTTCCTCCTTGGGGGAAGATCAACTAGCTCCCAAGTGTTGTTCTTCTGGAGTGAGATGAATTCTTCTTTCATGGTTGTTTGCCATCTTGGATCATGTGCTACATCTTCATATGTTTGTGGGTCTGATTCAACCATTAGATAGCATTTTTCTGCAAACAAATGGTCTTTCATACACATGGCACTCTCAAACTGAGATCTAGTCCTCCTAGAATCACTAGGATTTTCAGCTAGTTCCCCAGCTGCATGAATGGTATTTGTTTCCCATTTTGGTCTTGTAGGAATATTAGGATCTGCAATTAAATCATCATTATCAGACATATCAGAATCAACAAACTCATTTATCTCTTCACTTACATTCAGTGGTTCTGGTGGTGAAGAAAACTCTCCAACTTCAACTCCTGCTAAAGGCTCTTCTTGGAACTGAACACTCCTTTCAATGAAGGCTTTGTTTATGCTCAAATTGATCAGCTTGTACCCTTCTAAATCTTCAAAGTACCCAACAAATAGACACTCTTGGCTTTGGGGCTGCAAAGTCTTTCTCTTTCTGTTGGAATTCTAGCCCAAGCCCTTGAGCCAAAAATTCTGAAATGGGTCACATCTGGCTTGTGCCCACTCCATGCTTCGAAAGGAGTCATACCATCAAGATATTTATGAGGCACCCTATTCTGGATATAGGCTGCACATTTTATACCTTCGGCCCAAAAATTTGGTGGCAAAGTCTTAGCCCCCATCATGTAGGTTTCCATCTCTTTCAGTGATCTGTTCTTCCTCTCAGCAACACCATTTTCCTGTGGTGTGTAAGGGATAAAATGATGCATCTGAATACCTGCATCTGCACAATATTGAATGAACTCAGATTTTACATACTCACCACCATTGTCAGATCTGAGGACTTTGAGTTTCCTCCCATACTGGTTTTCAACCAAATCCTTGAAGACTTTGAAGAGGCCAAAAACTTCAGACTTGTGCTTCAGGAACTAAACCCAGCAGTACCTGGAAAAGTGGACAACAACAGGGTTAGGAGGCCGTTACTCCCTACCAAACTCCTGCAGAGCACTCAAACAACGCTTCCTCAGGACCCCCGAGCCTATTCCTAGTCTTCTTGGCTGAGAATTGTTGGAGCAAGCAAACAACATACTAGTCCAATGACTCATTAAACACTATGCACTCAGCAATAAGATCCTTCAGCTGAAAAGCTGCACTAGATCACTTAGTAGTTAAGCCCTCAAACTCTTTCCACAAATTCCCTTGCCATTGATATTCTCTGAAGTACATTCACCTGAATGATCACTTCCCTAGAATGAGGAGCCTCAGCTCTCTTCAATGGGCATTTTTATAAATATTGCCTAGGTATTTTGGGTCAGTTGCCATTAATTGAGCCACCTGCTCTGATTCCACTTTCTTGGGGAATCATGACCCCAAATGTAGGGAGGTTGCCACCTGCAATAGTTGAAAGTGGTTTGAGGATGTTGCCACATGTTTGTTTGCTCTCCACCCAGTCTCCTCCACCAATTTGACCGGTAAACACTCTTTTAACAGCTCTCCTAAGCTGTTGTCTCTACCTTTATTTATTTATAATTAAAATATTCAGAATTACATTAAATATCCTTGACTCTGCTGAGTCATCAATTACAACTTAGCATAAAATTTAATATATTGTCTTTAAATAAAATCAAATAAGATAATATTGTTTTTTTCAAAATTGGGGCATGTGACATACACACCCCCTTAGAGAATAACATCATCCTCGATGTTATTTATTCTTCATCCTCAAAATTCCCCTGGAATAGAATTGGATATGCATCTCGCATATTACTTTCCAACTCCCAGGTGGCTTCCTCTGGACTAAGGTGCTTCCATTGCACCTTCATCTGTCCAATGGTGCGGTTCCGAAGTGTGATCTCCCTCCACCCGAGGATACAGTCCGGTTCCACCAGAAAATCTCCTTCTAGTTCCACCTGTACATCATTCTAGTTAACAACATGAGTAGCATCATGAACATATTTCTTTAATTCAGAAATGTGAAAAATATTATGTACTCTTAAATTTTGTGGTAATGCTAATTGATAAGCTACGTTTTCAATCTTGGACAGGATTTCAAATGGACCACAGTAACGAGGTGCTAGTTTTGCACAACTCCCTAATCTCGGAGAGCTCTTTTTGGGCCTCACCTTGATGAAAACATGTTCACCTACCTGAAACTCTTTTGGAGTTCTTTTAAGGTCTGCTTGACTTTTCTGTCAATCTTGTGCAACTTTCATATTACCTTGTACCTTCTTTACAATTTCTTCCATTTCCTTTAACGGTTCAGGACCTAATACCAATCTATCCACCGGATTACTCCAAGAGATAGGAGTATTACATTTCCTTCCATACAAAATTTTGAAAGGACTAAATCTAGCTGATTCCTGGTAATTATTATTATAAGCAAATTCTACCAGATGTAAATAATCCTCCCATTTACCTGGCTGGTCTTTAACATATATTCTTAATAAATCTTCTAGTACTTGGTTTACTCTTTCAGTTTGTCCTTCTGTTTGAGGATGGAATGAAGTACTAAAATTTAATGTAATGTTTAATCATTTAAACAGAGATTTCCAAAAGTTACCTGTAAATTTAGGATCTCTATCTGAGATTATAACTTTCGGTATTCCATGCAGTCGAAAAATTTGTTTTAGAAAGATATCAGCTATATTTGCAGCTTTATATGTAGTTTTAACAGGTATAAAGTGGGCTGATTTACTTAACTTATCAACCACTAGCATAATAGAATCATTTAGATTCTGATTTCTAGGCAATCCAGTAACAAAATCGAGACTAATTATCTCCCATTTTCAGCTAGGAATGGGTAATGGCTGAAGTAATCCAGTTGGGTGTTGGTGTTCAGTTTTCACCTGCTGACATTCAAAACACCTAGCAATATGCTCTACTAATTCGGTCTTCATATTTGGCCAAAAATATTCTTTTCTTAACATATTTATAGTCTTTTGATAGCATGGATGACCTAAGTATGGATTTTTGTGAATTTCATCCAAAATTAATATCTTAACTTTAGGTACATTAGGTACATACATTCTGTCTTTGTATAGTAAAATTTTTTTTACATTCAAACTGTACCCTTTACTTAAGCTTTCTGTTGGATTTTCTTTCGTTTTAGCTTGTAAATTTTGCTAAATTTCATCTTGTTCTATTCCTGCTTTAAGCTGTTCATCCAAATCTGTAGTATAAGTGATGATAACTGCTGCAAAATTCAGCCTTGCATTCCTACTTAATGCATCAGCAACTTTATTTTCTTTACCTTTAATGTGTTGAATTTCAAAATCATACTCACTTAGAAAAGTTAGCCACCTAGCTTGTCTGGCATTTAGATTAGGCTGATCTAACATATACTTTAATTCTTTTTATCAGTCATTAAAATAAATTTTCTGCCAATTAGGTGATGTCACCACATCTTTAGAGCTAACATCTTCTAATTACAGGTCATAAGTTGCATAATTCTTTTCATGAATTTTTAATTTTATAGACTCATAGGAAATAACATGCCTTTCTTGAGTTAGAACACCGCCTAACCCATCATTGCAAGCGTCAGTGCACACTAAAAATTCTTTATTTGGATCAGCTGATCTTAAAATAGGTGCGCTGGTTAATAAAGTTTTTAACTTTTTAAAGCTTTCCTCGCATTTCTGGTTCTAATCAAACTTCTTCCCTTTCTTCTGCAAAGAAGTTATCGGATTCGCGATCCTCAAAAAACCTTCAATGAACCTCCGGTAGTAACCGGTAATTCCCATGAAAGATCGAACATCCGTTACATCCTTAGGAAGTGGCCAATCTTTGATTGCCTTTATCTTTTCGGGTTCTACTGAAATCCCTTCCTTGGTCACCACATGACCTAAGTACTGAATCTTATCCTTGAAGAAATCACATTTACTAAACTTTGCAAAGAGTTGATGATCTCGTAACTCTTGCAAAACAATTTTTAAATGTTCTTTATGTTCTTCTTCAGTTTTTGAATAGATTAATATATCGTCGATGAACAGGACTACAAACTTATCTAGATACTTATGGATAACGTTGTTCATTAAACACATAAAAACAACTGGGGCATTAGTAATCCCGAATGGCATGACGACAAACTCGTAATGGCCATATCGAGTTCTAAAAGCTGTCTTAAAGATGTCTTCATCTTTAATCCTAACTTGACGATATCCAAACCTTAAATCTATTTTCGAAAACACCGTGGCTCCACGTAGTTGATCAAACAGATCATCTATACAGGGCAACGGGTATCGATTTTTAGTGGTCATCTTATTCAACTGACGGTAATCTATACAAATTCGCATGGTTTCGTCCTTTTTCTTAACGAAGATGACAGGTGCCCCCCAGTGAGACACACTAGATCGAATATATTTTTTATCTATTAGTTCTTTTAATTGAGACTTTAATTCATTAAGTTCAAGCATCTTCATTCGATAAGGGGCCTTTGAGCTAGGTATTGCACCAGGTACCAGCTCAATGGTAAAATTCAATTCCCTTTTCGAAAGTAGTCCCGGAATTTATTCAGGGAATACATCAACATATTCTCTTAAGACTGGTATGTCTTCCAATTTCAATTTATCTATCTTATTTAGATTCTCCTCATCAGTTATTGTTACTGCATAATCTTTACAACCCTTCCTAACAGCTCTCTTAAGCTGTAGAGCAGAAATCTGCCTTATGGTTGTTTTCCTAGGGATCCCCTTTACACTTGTTGGTTTTCCATCATGGTTTACACACATAAAGGTTTTATCATAACAATTTAAAATTACCCTATGTTGTTCTAACCAATCCATACCGATGAGTAAATCATAAGAACCAAGAGGTAATACATTAAGCTTCACAACAGTTGCAAAATGATCCATAACTACTGCACATTCTTTTACAAAACAAGTTACCTTTCTTTTAGCACCAGTGGCTAACTGCACTAACCAAGATTTCTCAAATTTTTCAACAGCTAACTTATGTTTTCTACCATTTTAGGTGCAATATAACTGAGACTAGCTCCTGGATCAATCAAAATAGTTATAGGGGTTTGATTTATCATACATTCTACTTCCACCATGGAAGTTTGATATTCTGCTTGTCGATTCTCCAAGGCTGCATTGATTCTGGGCATGGTCCTTGCTAATTCTCCAACAGTTGTCTCCTCCTATACAGTATGAATATTACTGACAATCTTTTTTCAATTAGGACAGACTGAAGCATAGTGTGGGCCATTACACTCCCAGCACTTTATAGGTTCTTTGCATTCAAAATTCTTGGTGTAATTACCATGGTTATTAGCAAATTCTTTACCCTTAGAATTATTCTGATTGCTTGGTGAATTATTCTTATTTTTTTGGAAATTCTTGTTAGGAAAATTTCTGGCCTTATTGTTCTTAGAATTTCTGTTGGGTACAAAATCTTTCTTCTTTTGATCATATTGGTTATTATTCTTCTTGGCCTTCCAGTTGGTCATGCTTTCCTTCTTCCGATTCTGTTCATAACAGAAGTTGGCTTTCCTCATAGCTTCTTCCAAAGTCTTTGGATTGTCATATTCAATCATGTCCTTAATATGATAAGGTAAATAGCTGAGGAATCGCTTTAGCTTTGGTTTTTCATCTACAAGGTATGGTACATACCTAAGTAGACTTAAAAACTTGTTGTTTAGATCTTTCATTGTCATTGATCCTAATTTAACCTCATAAAATTCTTTTGATCTCTCTTCATAGTATTGCTCAAACAGAAATTTCTTTTTAAAATACCTCTTGAAGGTACTCCAGTTTACATTCTTCTCTTTTATTCCCTTAACTCTCTTCAAGTCCTGCCACCAAATGTCAGCCTTTCCTGAGAGATTGTAGATAGCCATTCTAGCCTTTAATTTGTTAGAATAGTTATATATTTGGAAGTACTTCTTCATCCCAGATAACCAGGATTTCGCTTCCTCCCCCTTCTCAGTCTCTCCATTGAATGTTGGTGGTTTTATCTTTTTGAATTCCCCAGAAATTTCTTCATAAGGTTTGTATTTCCTCTTTTTAGTATAATGATTGTCATCACTACTATCACTAGTAGAATGCAAATTACGTTGTTCACCGAACACCTCTGAAGATGATCTGCTTTCATTTTTAGTATGTTTCATCTTTTTAAATTTATGTTGATGACTTGTATCTTCTGATTCAGTTCTTCTACCCCTACCCTCAGTTTGAAACCTTTCTATTAGGATCTGATTCAGCTCCTCCTGAACCCTCAGAATCCTTTCATTCTCTCGTTTTACATATTTCATTTCATATTTTAGGTCTTTTACTGTTTGTAATAGTTTTGAGGAATTGGTAGTTAAATATTCTGGTATAGGAGCTCTTGGCAAGTTTTTTGGTTCAGTAAATGGAGATTCCTCCTCTGCATATTCCTCCAGCCTTTCCATACCTATTTGTTAAACTTCAGAAACAATTTCTCTGTTGAATAACATTTAAAAGAAAGTACATCAACATAATAATTCAATTCATTATTCCATAAAAGCTAGTTGGGTTTCATCAAGGCCTAGTGTTGGAACCTTGTACTCTGATACCACATGTCAAAACCCCAAATTTTCACAAAAATTTAAAATTTTGAGATAACATAAAATGCTGGTGCTGCGGTTTACTAACAGCTAATGGTTAGCAGAAAAAGAAACAGTGCAATGATTAGTATTACATATTTTCAAATTAAGTTAACTATGCAGTTTTTTTTTGTAACAAAGATAAGGTTTACTTGCGTATTGTTTTATTTCAGTTTACTAATGCGTCTTTTTTATGGCAAGTAGGTGGAATCTATCTTTGAATCCTGGGTTTACTTAGCATTTATGCTAATGTAGAAACATTACTGGTTCTTACAGGTTTACAGGTATGATCGAACAAGTAAATGTTTAAAATTCATAAAGTATCAAGAAGTGTTTCTATTTGCAATTAATATGCTTAGTACATAAGTTGATAAATTCCAAGCAACTTCAACGAGGTAAAGTAGTTTGTTTTCTCTAGTTATTCTTGTAAGCAAAGTTCAAAATAAAAGAGTTCATTTCTTTATCGATCCTAGTGACGGTAAAGATACTTACTGTGGCTTTAAACTTGTAATCTTTCTGCATAATAACTTCTACATTGATATGCATAACTTGAAATTATTGTACTATTGATTTTTATACATTATCGTATTATTTACTTGAGTATCAAGCCGATCGATACTCACATTCTGTAGGAAGCTTACAGCCTGTAAAACTTCTTGTTATTATAAGTTTGATTAGTGTAAATCAACTGCATTGTTTCACACGAAGCAATGTTTGTATTTACTTCTTAACCTAAGTCAATCAATGTTGTTCCCAAATATTATAGACTTGAGTAAGGTTAATCCATTGTAATTCTTATTATTACTACAACGCCTTTCTTACATTAAACTCATGCCTACATTAGCTATTATGGTAGATCACAATTCTACCTTATAAGAATTACAGGTTATCTTGTATACTTACAAAACTAACTACTCTACATACACAATAAGGTAAACTTCTAGCATTGTCATAATGTGAAGCACCCAGTGTCTATGGAAGTTTTAAAACATCACTGAAACTTGGTAAAAGTCATGTTGATAATTCTAATGTTAAGCCATTCATCTCTATTCAGTTTCATAAATTGAAAACCACCCCAAGCTGGTTAGTTTAAGAGTGATAAGTTTGTTTTACAAACCGTGCATATCCAACATCGTTCTACAAGCCTATACCACTATAATAGTTCAAACGGTTCTAAGTAAGGATATACCAAAGTTGAACTTGTAAAAGAACTCATGATGTTACTTTTACTATGTTATCCGACTTATAATTTATTTATCATTTTGAATTGTTGATTTTAAAAGAGTATAACCATGGATAGACCACAATGTATATAAACATAGAAATCTATAGTTGTTCAATGGTTTTAAACGATTCAACTTGGACTTTTCCATATAACAAATGGTTAATACACTTACTAGGGTCAATGTTGATAAAATATGGTGTACTAAACATCCATATCGTGTTAACAATAATACCATATAATGGACATATGATTAGCGATGGGATAATTTCTATATGCAAACTTTATAGCATAAGTAAGGTTGAGATTAAATCATTGTTTAAATAATTGAAAATTATTGATCGCACGTGAACTATAGAACTCGACCCATGCATGGTTGAATAATTGAGGGCACATGGTCACCTCCTAGCCATGTATTGGTGGCATAAAACTCTTGTAACCCTAACACTTTGTCATTTTTCCTTCGATGTTCCCGTGGGCCTTCGGGCTGTTCTACAAGTTCTCATGGCGGCCGTGAGTGTGGTCTCTGCTATTTCTTGCTCCAACGCTTGAATTTAACGTAGCTGTAGCCTCTGGTGTTCAATCTTGTTGCCATTTCTTTGCAACTGTGGGTTGATACTCTGCACAAGTTTGTTGGTTTCTTTGCAAATGGCTTGCGTCCTATCTGTAACTCCACTTTGATTATTCTGTGGCCTGTCACTATTGTGTGAAGCTGTGGCTTCGCTACTGTCTGTGTGCTCCTTCGTGGTCGTAGGGTTTGGAAAAATCGTGTGAATGCTTATTGTTGGTGACAGTCCCGTGGCTAGACTGTTTGTTTTCCTTATTTAAGGTAAATATTTAGTTTTCATTCCAATATTAACAAGCTCTCCGTAAAGATTGTTTACAATTAGGTTAATTTTATAGAAGAGTTTCGAATTAACACAGTGTTGTGCTCACATTGCAGGAACTCGAGACTTCATTTGCAGACTGTTGAAGAAGATGATATTGGATGTCTTCGAGGGTCGTGGCTTCAATCCGATAAGCCCCGTGTTTCAACGTTTGGGCTCTTTCCCTACTTGTAACGGGGTTGTCGAGGGTGTAACCCTAAGCTTAGAAGCTTGTCCAGCTCTGCCACTAGCTACGCAGTTTCTTTTTATAAGTTAATGTTGGTTTTATTATGTGTACAAACCCTCGTTTCATCGATGGGTAGTTCCGGCTGTGAGTTGGGTTTTGTATTTGATTTAAATGTTCAGCCTTATGGCTTGCTAATGTAAAACAATGGTTTTTAAAGAATTTTTCTTTCGAGCTCAGACTCTCTTGCAGTAATTCTATTTTTTTTTTTATGACTATGTACTTAGGGTTTTTACCCTATTCGACTGTGTATAAAGAATCTACTGTTTATTATATATTTTACAATTAGATTATTGTTAATGTTTTAAGACTGTCACTCAGTCATGGATAGTTTATAATTTTTACTTGTTCGCTCAGAAATACGAGCTAAGGTTGTTCCTGAATGAAACCCTAGTTAAATAAATCTTTCAGTTTATTTAATAGGTTCTGTTACTTGTTAAATTTGTTTTTAATTAGGGTTATAGGTGTGATATGAAAAATTTCCAGTTATCATTACAATTGTCTTTTTCATTTGTCCTTAATGGACTGTAAATAGTTTCTGTTAATTTAATTGGTTATTAATAAAATAATCCAAGAAATTGGGTTATAACGTAAACATTTGTCATTCGTAATTATAATATTTGTTTAGGGTTTCGACCCTGTAATTTAATTTTACCAGTATGACCTGTTCGTAAAATTAAAGACAGTTCTTTTCATATATATCCATTTATGTATACATTAGTTATTATTATATTCTTATTGTTTCATTTAATAAATAACAGATAGGGTTACTCAGAGTTCTTAAAAATACTCTGTCACTTAATTTGTTCTTTATAATTTAATTACTTTAATAATACCCTACTTGGTTTATATTATTTAGTAGAATTAGTTTAGTGATATTATCAATAAATAAAACTAAGTAATTGTAGTTTATTACTTTATTTAACAAAATGTAATAAAATAATTTGACTGTGTTATTTCTACTGCATTGCAATTAGTTACTAGATAAAACATAAAGGAATATATTGATAACATAACACAGTTTATTCTCATGCATATTTAACTTGAAATAAAAGGAATACTTCATTTATCTACTAAGGTAATTTCTTAACATAACATTCCTTCTACATGTACTAAGCTACTGCTATTTCTTTTCCAATATATTTACATACATCAGTTTGTAAAACAATAACATAGATAACTAGGTTATTGTTCTTTTTTATAATAACCTACATACTGAAATAAATTACTTGCTATTGTAAAATGCATAACACATCTAATCATTTCAGTCTCTTATCATTACCTTCATCTACTTTAAATACTCTGTATGTGATGGAGTACGGTCTGGTCCTTCTAGACGTGGAAAAATACAGATTAGAATTATTTTCCATCTATTCCAAATTCATTCCTTCTATAATCTAACAGATTACTAACTCTAACATTTTACAGCTAAATATTTAACATTCATTTAACAGTCAGATTCGCATTTAACTATCTAACACAGTAAAACAAAAGATTGTAGAACTTGATTAGGGTGGATAACAACAACGTTAGGAGGTCGTTCCTCCCTACCAAACTCCTGGAGAGCGATCAAACAACGCTTCCTCAGGACCCCCAAGCCTGTTCCTGGTCTTCTTGGCTGAGAACTGTTGGAGCAAGCAAACAATAGACTAGTCCAATGACTCAGTAAACACTATGCACTCAGCAGTAAAATCCTTTAGCTGAAAAGCTGCACTAGATCACTTAGCAGCTAACCCCTCAAACTCTTTCCATAAATTCCCTTTCCATTGAATTTCTCTGAAATACATTCACCTGAATGATCTCTTCCCTAGAATGAGCAGCCTCAGCTCTCTTCAATGGGCATTTTTATAAAGATTGCCTAGGTCTTTTTGGGTCAATTGTCATTAATTGAGCCACCTGCTCTGATTCCACTTTTTTGGGGAATCATGACCCCAAATGTAGGGAGGTTGCCACCTTCAATAGTTGGAAGTGGTTTGAGGATGCTGCCACATGTCTTTTTGCTCTCCACCCAGTCTCCTCCACCAATTTGACCAGTAAACACTCTTTTAATAGCTCTCCTAAGTTTTTGTCTTCACCTTTATTTATTTATAATTGAAATATTCAGAATTACATTAAATATCCTTGACTCTGCTGAGTCATCACTTACAACTTAGCATAAAATTTAACATATTGTCTTTAAATAAAATCAAATAAGATAATATTGTTTTTTTGCAAAATTGGGGCATGTGACAGATGGTGCTGCAACCGGTTGACTTACATTTGGTGTTTGAACCACTTCCTCTGCCATGTCATCATGGTCGACATTCGACCTAATGTTGACATTATTCTCGATGGTTCCATCCCATGATTCGTTTTTGACAAATTGAACATCTTGACTGATGATCACTTTCCTTATGGCAGGATCATACAACTTGTATACTTTTATGTCTTTGGAATAGTCAACAAAAATACATTTATGTCTCTTCTTGTCTAATTTCTTTCTTGGGTCATCTCAAACATGAGCATATGCGACACAACCAAAAACTTTTAAATGAGAAACACTGTGATTCATACATGTCCATGCTTCTTGAATAAATTTGTTGTTCACACTCTTTGTCGAACACTGGTTCATGATATATACGGCAGTTGCAATTGCTTCGGCCCAATATTCATTTGAAAAATGCTTGGTTTCCATCATGTTGTGTGCCATCTCCATAATGGTTTTTTTCCTTCTCTCTGCGAAACCGTTCTGTTGAGGTGTATATTGCATAGTGAATTGCAGTTTTATGCCATGGTTTTTGCAAAAAAATAGAAATTCATTTGAGACATATTCACCGCCTCTATCTGTCCTTAATATTTTGAAGTGGTGTCCACTATGGTTCTCCACGAGTGCCTTGAACTGTTGAAAACAACTAAATGCATCATATTTATGTTTCAGAAAATATACTCATGTTTTTCTTAAGTAGTCATCAATAAAAGTAAGAAAATAATTGCAACAACCAATGGATGATGTCTGCATTGATCCACAAATATCATAATGCAAAATCTCAAGTGGTGTGTGTGCTCTATATGACTTTCCAACTATAAAAGTATCCTTAGGTTTCTTTCCAAAAATGCAGCCTTCACAAACTCTATATGTTTTGTTGATCAATGGAAATCCTTTCACCATAATATTCATGTGCAGTAGCTTCAGCCCACCAAAATTCAGATGTCCAAATCTGAAATGCCACAGCCAGGACCCATCCTGAACTTTTGTTTGAAATGCAGCGTGAAAATCAGCGTTATCATTTTCTTTCTTGTCAGAGTGCTTGTCTACTTCCTTGCTTTCTGTCTTGAATGGAGCTCTTGTATTTGTCTTTCCTTTCATGTCTAGAATTATCCTAAAGGGAAACAAGTGATTGCTTGTCATTGGAACTTTTTCTATTAGTTGGTTGCTTGGACGCTTATCTTTAATCACACAGTGATTATGTTCTATGTAGACTCTGTAATCTTTTTGTATCAGTTGTCCAATGCTCAACAAATTGTGTTTCGGACCTTCAACATGATAGACATCAAGGATAATCTTACTCTCCCCCTGTTTGGTTGGAATACCAATAGTACATTTTCCCAAAACAATGACTTGGACATTATTTCCAAGTGTAACATCAATTTGAACTAAATTATCTAGGGTGGAAAACAAATTTAAATTACCAGTCATATGATTGTTGCAACATGAATCTAAGTACCATATGTCATGTGGACTTTCTTGGACATTATTGCATTCAATTGGAGATGCACATGCCATTAACATTGCGCTCAACAGAGTGTTGGTATTGGTCAATTGATTTGGGCTTTTCATTCTTTGGTCATATTGTTTCTTCTTGCATTCATATGCATAATGACCAAACTTCTTACAATAATGACATTGAATTTTTTATTTATCAAACTTGTGACCACTTGGATGACTTTGGTTCTGATTATGTACTCTACCTGTGACATTCGCAGGATTACTGTTGTGTCCTCCTCTTGGTTAGTTTCTACCTCTACCTCTAGAATTGTTTCTCCCCCTGCCTCTACCATGGCTTATGGATGATTGTGCTACGAATACACCTTCCAACGATGTATTTGATCTATTGATTCTATGTTCATGATTGATGAGTGAAGCTTGCAACTCATCAATGCTGAACACCGACATATCTTTGTTTTCTTTCAAGGTCACAACCACTATGAATTTTTTCAACAACCCTTTGGTCTTCTATGTTTTCTCCATGAGATTTCAGTTGATTTATCAAACCAACAACTATAGTGTAGAATGAGTCTACTGACTCTGTATCTTTCAATAATAGAGATTCAAAATCTCTTCTCAAAATATGCAACTTGGAAATCTTTACCTTCTCCAAGCCTTGATAGGAAGTTTCCAATGTATCCCATGCGTGTTTAGCGGTAATTGTTGTTGTTACTCTTGGGAGTATGCTTTCATGCATAGCTTGGTGAATATAGAACATAGTTTTTCCATCTTTCTTCCCCTGTTCCCTTTGTGCATCTTTCTCAGCTTGTGTCAGATTTCTATATGCCACTTGATCTGCTAGTTCTGCATAACCATTCTGGACTTTATCCCAGACATCTTGACCTCTGGACAAAGCCTTCATTGTTAGAGACCAATACTCATAATTCTTTCATGTAAAAATTGGAGTTTGTAAACTAGACATGTGTGAACCAGAAGTGGAAGTCATTTTTAATTTTCCTTAGGAAATTACTTTTTCCCTTTTTTTAAGACTATTGAGACTAAGACGGCTAAGCTTGAGTCACCGCTGAGCCATAAAATTTAAATTTCCACAAGTTAAACTTGACCAAAATATTTGGACAAGTTTTTTAATAGACTACTTTTCGGACTTTCCATGTGACACCTTTTTACCTCAACAATACTTACTTCTCAGTTTTACCTTGACTGGCTTACTCGACAGATTTTACTTCCACCCACTTAGGTTTTACTTCGACGGAGTGACTTCCACCATTTCACTTTTAGTAGAACTTATACAAAGGAGATTTATTAGCCTAAATACTTATAAAATGAAAATTACTTTTCACCGACCCAGTAAATATATACACAACTATAATTTGACAGATTTACAAAAACATATAACCAACATGTAAATGTAAATAACATTTACTCAAGTATTTGAGAAGAAAATGTTGAGCTAAATAAAACATGCATTTAACCATAACAATGGATTTATGAAACTTATTGGGACATAACAGAGGACTAATGTAGTAAATACAAACTTGAAAATTTACAAGGATTTTTCACCTTTTACAGAGCTTCATCTCTCGACACTTTCAAATACAGCTTGAGCTTGACTTTATTCTATAAAATTCTCTCTTTTATATATATATAGACAAAATAAAAATTCCTCTTGAGTAAATCTAGAGTAAATCTAGTCACTTAACATTAAAGACCTTCCAAAATTTTAATTGAACAGAAACTCAACTGATACAAAATGAGAGAATTAGCTAATATCTAATAGAGATGAGCAAGTAATTAATATTTCAACACTCGAGATCTTGAAATTCCAGATCGATTGAAACTTTCATGCCTAATTATGAGCGACAATTTAGGATAGCAAATTCCATTTGAGAGGACAACGGATATCCCAAGAACGGCTTGGGATGAAATCGCCTCATTTTAATGGTGTAATCAGTTTACATCAGAGTAGTTCATCCATGTTTACTTATTTCAAAACTCGCACCATTTTTCTGTACATAACAATACGTTTAACAAGATTTAGTTTTGCAGTATTTTAGATTTATTTTTTTGGAAAATTACAATGCTTATCATAGTAGTGCATAACGAAATTTTGTCAAAATCATGTTGGAAAAATTATTTTCTTTCCCAACTCAAATTGTCAAAATTTTAGAGTAATCAAATGTCAATTGCTTAAAGCTTTATAATTATAACTTTACCTTTCATGCCCGAAAAAATATTCTTTTCCCACTCAAATTGTCAAAATTTTAGACTAATCAAATATTAATTGCTTAAAGCTTTATAGTTATAACTTTACTTTTCCATGTTGTGCTTTATTTTTCATTATAATTCAATGACAATTGTCGCTTTTCTAATTTTTAAATTTAAATTTATTTTCAAAGTGGTAAACTTAAAGGCATATAACATGTTGTGCTCAACTAATTATAATCAAATGTCATTTGCTTAAAGCTTTATAGTTATAACTTTACTTTTCCATGCTGTGCTTTATATTTCACTATAATTCAATGACAATTGTCGTTTTTCTAATTTTTTTAAATTTAAATTTATTTTCAAAGTGGTAAACTTAAAGGCATATAACATAGCGTGCTCAACTAATAATAATATATTAGGAAAGTATAATATTGATAATTATAATAATATTTTTAATTATCTTTTTAAATACTTAATATAAAGAGTTCTAGGTTGCTATTGTCATATGAATTTGGTAGCTACGCTCAAACAAAACAAGTTGGTTTTCTACTTTTTTTTTTCCATCTAAATTACCTATTTATTTCACCAATTTGTCGTGGGGAACGGGTTGTTCTTGGGATCCCTCTTCTTTTTTTTAGTTGATCCTTTCGTAGATGCAACTGTGGTTGGACATAAACTATACTTGGTGACATTATTGAAAAAGAAAATAGTTCTCCATTAACCTTGCCTAAAGTAATTACCTCAATCTTTCTCTTCTTTGTTGGATTGGCTTTGAATGCAAGTATTATTGCTCTCAGCCATTACTATTATAGCTTGATTGAAGAGTAATTTTGGAAAGAGACTTGTTGCTTAATAGCTCTCCTTGTTTCTTATATAGATTAATATAACCTAATTCTTTATTGACTAGAACCAGTAAAAGTATAGCATTGTTGCAAGTGAGAATTTTATCAAAACCTCTTGGAAATCTCTAGCTCCTCTAACATAAGAGACGACCACCGGATTGAAATATTAGTGACTAATTCATGAGCACGAGGTTGAAGTATGAGTAGCTAGATCCTCTCTTCCTCAAGCAAGGACCTTACATTTCAGTTGCTTAGAAATTTATAACCATATAGAGTGCTTTAAAAGTTTTCACATTATCATTTCAAAAAATTTTAAATGCCCACAATTATAGATAATAAGTATAATGAGAAATGATTAATTGTAAATTAAAAGTTAAAATAAAATAATTAATCATTATTATAATTGTTGGAATCTTCTAGAAGAGTTTGCATATATGTATATATTTTCAATAACCAAAACAAAATATATATTCCAACTAGATTTTGTGTATTTTCACATCTTATATTTCTAAAGTGACTATGAATTTATGTGTAGAGAGAATTATTAAAGAAAAATAATAATATAAAATACCAATTAGATACACATGATGTTCAATCCCCATCTCTACCTCCAAATGAAATGTCCAGTTTAGTTTTCCTTGTTAAATCATCTTCGAGATTCAAACACAACCATGGATCCTCACTCATTCACAAGATATTTAGATAGAAAACTCTAAAAAATTTGACATATTGCAATGGTTGCATGAAGGGATGTACAAGTGAAATTACAAGGAGCCTCATGTCATCAAGAATGTAGTACCTCCATGAGAATGGAGAGTGAAGATGTGAAAACCTAATGATTAATCATACAATATCTATGGGTGTTTGTATGTTTTTAATTGAATAAAAGTCCAATGATAGAGGCAAATTTTGTCAAGAAGAAGCAACATATTATGTTGTTACTTTTGCAAAATTGTATAGCCTCCACTCAACTCTTTATTTTACCCACATATTAAATTTAAAATAACTTAAATTACTTTAAAAAATAATCACAATTTGTAATTTACCAGTGCCTTGTTCTCTATTTGCAAAGGGAACCTAAAATCCTTGTTGTTTATACATTTTTAACCTCCTCAAATCTATATTTGGACAAAATAAAGAAAATTCTAACTGGATTGCATCCTTCTTAAATCTTCAAATCTAAATTTTATTAAAGCTTTTAAAATTGTACACTTTGAGAACTTAATTTTGTATATACTTACTCAACCAAACATTTAGATTAAAAACACGTTCAAATGTACAAACAAAAACGCCACCATTCTTGGAAAAGGATAAACAATTAAGTAGAAAATGGTTGATGATATGAATGCACTCAAAAAAAATGAGGTTGATATAAGAATTAATTACCTTAGGATGGGAACAATGACACTCTTGTACTTGGTGATATTTTCAAAGGAAGCTCAACCATGTGAAAATACTGCAGCAGCGTGTTGCACCATCCATCGTTGTTGTTGGGGAGAGCAAAATTTGGTGGCTATGCCCATCACTATCCCTAGGATAAAACATTGTTAGGGATCCTAGATACATTTCATTTTGTCGTAGGATCCACAATAGAGATTGTCGTTAAACAGCGCAATACTAAAGCAATATCTATTTTGAAAATTTGTGCTATAGCATTGCCTGTTCTATAAACTTAGTTGTATAGATTGTGGTATTGAGGCGATGTCACATGCTCGTGTATTGCCCATTAGTCATAGTCATTGTTGGTGTTGGTATTTATTAACACTGATAGCTGTTAGAGCTCCAATGTTTTTTTTTTTCCAAAGAAAAAAATCGTAAATACTTTATTCACATTTAGTAGATGGCCCTCATAGTCCATTTTACAAAATACAACGAAGAAGTTGTCATTACAAAATTTGCCTCAGAAAGAGCACAAATCCACAATCCAAATCAAATCATCAGCAAAAGCTGTCATAAAGAATGACCAGAAAAAGGTCACTTCTATTCAATAAGACATCCAGAATATTGCAGTATATGTCTAAGTCCCAAAAGATAACACCAAAAAATCCATACACATCGACCAAGAGCAAGAAATGGCACATTGATGACTCAGAAGTGACACCCACAATCCACGCAGCTCTATGCTATCGGATTCCGACCGCACCAAAACCTCGCAAGATCAGGATCGACAAACCAAGAATCAAAAACCAAGAAACATCAGTTCTTCCGAATGCAAGAAAAGGCTCCTCAAGATCGACTCCCTCAATCCACGCAGCTCTATGCTATCGGATTCCGACCGCATCAGAAAACCCCGCAAAGATCAGATCGACACCCTCAATCCACGCAGCTCTATGCTATCGGATTCCGACCGCACTAGAAACCACGCAAGATCAGGAGACCAAGAATGGAGCAGCTCAATGCTATCGGATACCGACCGCACCAGAACCACCGCCGCAAGACCCAGAAAATCCGACATCTCCACTCGCCGCAAAAAGTCGACGCGCATGGCCGGGCACATCGGCCTCCAAGAACGCTCTGCATATGAGGCTCCAAGAACACACTGCATAGAGCTCCAAGAACGCTCTGCATCGAGCCCAAGAAATGCTCCAAGAATCCCATTCCGTTGCCATAAGAATGAAGCCCATCAAGTTATGCTTCTGAACGCGAGGATCTTGGAAAAACCAGATGCAGGGTTCTTGGAAAATTATCGCCCAATCCATATTGGCGAAGTGGAAGATCCATATTGCCAAATCTACAGCGCAACCTAATGATCTCCATGTGATCACATCTTCCCATATGGATCCCATCCAGTTGCCGTGATTACTTTTGTGCGCAGGGTTCTTGGAAAATCCAGTAAGAATTCAGAGCATCTTGAAGCCAAAGCATCTTGATCTCCTCCTAGCCACAGTCGGCTCAGAGCGATTCAAGAACGCTCGGCTCGGCTCCAAGAAACGCTCTGCATCGAGCCCAAGAAACGCTCCAAGAATCCCATTCCGTTGCCATGAGAGCTCCAATGTAGCCAACTAACATTGCTTGTAACTAACTTGGGGTGGATACTTTCAACCTCCCTCTCCCGTCCTTTGAGGAGAGCATGCCGACTGAGCTAAACAATAATAACCCTTTGGTTTGGTTTTGAAAGCTCATAACTTTTACCTTTTATGTATCTTTAGATAGTTTCATTTGTATATCTTTAGATAGTTTTAGTAATATAATGTAAAAAGCTACTTAAGATAATATTTCATATACATTTATAGAATGTTGTAAATATTTACTATATAATTAGTATACACATTTAAAATTTTATATTATTTTCATAACACTCCATTATTCATTCTGCATCTTTTAATTAATTTAAAGGTTTTCAAAAATATCCACAAGAATCAAATTGAATATAGAGCTTTTCATCTTTAAGAAATGAAATCAATAATTCAAAACAAGTTTATTAAGTAATAACTTTCAAAAATAGTTATTTCTTTCGCTCTTTTCATTCTAGTATGCATCGTAATGGTAAGACCAAAAAATAATATTCATGGTATGATATTACAATATTTGTTATTCATATTAATATATATTATAATAATATTGTAACTAATTTTTTAATGTAATATGTACCAATGTTTATATCTATATATATTTTGCATAAATATATAATACAATATAATCGTATTGAATTATATATTATATTATTTAGCATATATTTACATTTTTGTATATTAATTAAAATATTTATTATTTGGGTTACTGATGTGTATGAGGGATTTACTATTCTATATTTTTTTTGTTGTTTGACTGTTTTCATATAATCTAAATACGCCAAAGGTGTTTTCTCTACGGAGACGCAGTCTCAAAAGATTCCTCGTCTCTTTGGCCATTAACAATTCGACAGGTGTCGCGTCAGATTAGCGAAGGGAGCCTGGACAGGTGTTTTGTCTCGGTTTCAAAGGAAATTATTTTCATGCTGACAAAATGGCATGATGGATTTATTGTGCTTACATTTTTTTCATGCACGTATGTTGATCAATTTTTTTTTTTTTTTACTACATTTTAGTTGGGTCTCTGATTCTGTAATCTCGATTCGGGAATTTCTGTCCCGTAGACCGCAGGTGTCCTCTGTGTTACGGCCGATGCTACACGTGAATGGATTGATAGAATTGATGGATTGATTTCCAGTTGCGGATCGTTCTTTGCAGTTGGTGTTTTGCGTGTTTTTCTAACAAGTGGCTTGCGTGTTTTCACTACACTTCTATTTGTTGTCCTAAACGACCAGTCCTGGCATTTTTTTGTATAGGATTTTACTGTCCTTGCCTACAGTTCATTTCTCTCGATTCGGCAGAGTCCTTGCCAAGACTATTCCGATTTTCGAATTCCGCCCTACTGAAACGGGAAGTCCAAAATACAGAGTTTTATTCCTTGAATTTTTTTTCACAACATGCAAAATTTCGATACGTTTTTACTTGAAATAAATTTCTTTCCAACTTCCGCTTTCTGCTGTGCAAAATTTGAAATCCACAAACGCCAAATCCCAACTTTCACAAACAATGTATTGCGAAAATCAAAAGTTACATATTTGCAACGAAATGCAGGCGGAAATCAGTAAATACACACACTTTCATGGTTTCTACATTCCACACTATGAAAACCACAAGTCAGAAATACACAGTTTTATTATGAACTTGTAAATTTCGATTTTCGTGTAACTATGTTGCATAATCATTTATTTCTCTCTTTTTTAAGAAAGCGAAGTTGATTCAACTAAAAAACATCTTAAATAAGAAACTATAACAAAAAGTATTTACGTAAATAGAATTTGTGTAGCCCTTCCCATTCCGTTTTCCGTAGTGCAAAACACCGAAATCGATTTTTTTCAACTCATCGGGAAAATATATTCATGTTTTCCGCCTTTCGCCTATGCGGATTCCGGATTTTAATTTCTTTCTTGCCAACTTGCGCTTTTCACTTTGGATAATGTGGAAAGCGAAATTTACATGTTCATATTTCCCTTTCCTTGTTTTCCAACTTCCGCCTTCCGCATTGAGAAAAGCAAAAGTCAGAAAAATGAGAAAAGCGATTTTTTCCCGACATGCAAAATTTCGATACATTTTTACTAGAAATAAATTTCTTTCCAACTTCTGTTGTGCAGAATTTGAAAGCCGCAAACGCCAAATCCCAACTTTCACAAACTATGTATTGCGAAAATCAAAAGTTACATATTTGCAACGAAATGCAAGCAGAAATCGATAAATACACAGACTTTCGCGGTTTCTGCATTCCGCGCTATGAAAACCAGAAGTCGAAAATACACAGTTTTATTATGAACTTGTAAATTCTGATTTCCATGTAACTATGTTGCATAATCATTTATTTCTCTTTTTTTTAAGAAAGCGAAGTTGATTCAGCTAAAAAACCATCTTAAATAAGAAACTACAACAAAAAGTATTTATGCAAATAGATTTTGCGTAGTGCTTCCCATTCTGTTTTCCGCAGTGCGGAGCGCTGTAATCGATTTTTTTCAACTCATCAGGAAAATATATTCCCATTTTCTGCCTTTCGCCTATGCAGATTCCGGATTTTAATTTCTTTCTTGCCAACTTCCGCTTTTGCTTTGGAGAATGCGGAAAGCGAAATTTACATGTTCGTATTTCCCTTTCTGTGTTTTCCAACTTTTGCCTTCCGCAATGAGAAAAGCGGAAGTCAGAAAAATGAGAAAAGCGAAGATCGAGTATTTGACATTTTTCCTTCACAAATTTTTTTTCTTCCACTTTCGAAACTACAAATTGCCAACTCCGAAATTTGGATATGTTTTTAGTTTAAATAAATTTCTTTCCAACTTTGGAGAATGCGGAAAGCGAAATTTACATGTTCGTATTTCCCTTTCTGTGTTTTCTGAATTCCACCTTCCATATTGAAAAAAGCGGAAGTTAGAAAAATGAGAAAAGCGAAGATCGAATAATTTCCCTCGAATATTTTTTCCAAATTTAATGGAAGAGTTCCCTCGAATAATTTTTCCCTATTGAGGAAATAGTTCCCTCGAATAATTTTTCCAAAATTAATGGAGCTATGCTAAAGATATAATGTGGTTGCAGTGAATATGGGAATTGATATCAATCTAAATATGTTGTTGATATTTGAAATGGAAGGACTATTGTTCTCGTCATACACTAGAGATGAACCAACTTGTCAAATTCAAAGAAAATCAGATTGGGAATTGGTGATATCTCCTATTTTTTAGGCATATTTTGTCAATATTATTGAAATAATGCTTAAACATTTATGATGTTGCAATATGAACATTGAATGTCACTAACAAGTACATCTGATAAGTAATTGAAAAGTCAAACATTGATATCAAGGAATTTAAATTCACATGGGATAGGTATCATTGTCATTTGCAAACAAAATTCAAAGGAGGGAGTACAATACGATCTTATGAGAAAAGGATGAGTGATGTGTGGTCCCGGTATGGATATAAATCCGTAGAATCAAATGTACTACTAATAGATGCATCAAATCCTACTTCTCAATTCGTCAAATGTTGGTCAAACCATATTTTGATGAAGGCATATACATGATAAGAGAAAGATACTTGCCGTATACAAGTTTTATTCCCCTTTCTTAAGACACTTCATAATATCAAAGAGAAACATGAATACATTCGAATGTTCAATAGAACAATGATTTCATTGTTTCAAATGAAAGATATTTTTTGAAAAAATTGTTTCAATACAACATGGACATATTTATTGGTGAATCAATTTGTATGATTTGAATTTTTTATGAAATATATCGCAATTGACAGTTATATTAATATATATATTTTTATTGTTTGTACTTATTTTTGCATTGACTTTGTTGCAACACAATATATTTTTTTCTAGTGTATCTTTTTTTTTCCAAATTGTGTTGTTCAATTAATTATTTGCAATTAAAATAATCTCATATGAGACATCGAGGCACATAGTTATTTATTCTTTTTTATTCTTTTTTAAGGAAAAATAATAATTTGGTTCTTGATATTCTAGTGAATCAAGGAATCTCATGTCATTCCGTACAAACAAGACAAAAGTGAGATTTAAATAATCACGGGGGCGTCACCTAGGGACCAATATGATATCACATCCGTTCATATTGGGAGGGTTAAAATTAAAAAATTAAAAATCAATATATTGGGGGTATATTAGGGGTAACTAGGGTTTTTTTTTACTATTTAAATATCCAATATGTTGGGGTATGTTTTATTCAACATTTTTGCCTGAGTCATTCACCAGTCCTCCAAGCCTTGCATGTTAGGTGCCTGTGCCTGCGAGCTCCTTTGTTTGTGGTCTGAGGTCTGAGTGCACCTGCACCAAACCGAGGTGCCTGCGAGCTGGGTTTAGGGTGTTTTTTCCATCGTGTGGCTGCATGCTGAGGTGCCTGCGAGCTGGGTTTAGGGCGTTTTTTCCATCATGTGGCTGCATGCCGTGGTGCCTGCGAGTTGGGTTTAGGGCATTTTTTCCATCCTGTGGCTGCATAATATTTGATTGCGTAATATCTGGAGATTGCTAAGAAGTTGAGGAGCTGTCTGGAAACTGGTGATTGCTAAGAAGCTGTTGCAGAGGGGATATCTGGAAGAGTGATGCTTTTTGTTGATAGACCTGCGTATCTGTGTGTATTCTGGGCCTAGTGGCTTATAGTGCAGTTGTGCACAGGGTCCTCCTAGCCGCCGAATAAACCTGTTAAATGTGTTAAAAAATACGAACTATAACAGGGCGTTTTTTTAAATCCCCACAGTGTTTTCTGGAAAACGAAGGCATTTTACTCCTTGGGTTTTCTATGGGTTTTCTCCAGGTTTTGTCCATCGTATTTGCTGGATAACAAGGCGTTTTTTCCAGCAGCATTGTAGTGGTAGCAGTGTTTTCCGGAAAACGAGGGCGTTTATTCACCGTTTTTTGGTCGTGGGTTTGTGGTGGGTTTCTCTGGTGCTGGAGGAGGCACATTGGAGAGCCATTGCATATCATTCTTGGAGGTACGCTGTAGTGTGTTTAATCTTTGATGAAAAATGCCTGTACTTCTTTTTGTGAGATAGCAGAGACAT
>LPNX010203224.1:2925-42315 GCA_001517045.1 Pseudotsuga menziesii | reverse complement strand
AACTATTGCTACATTTTCCACTGCTGATGTTGCTCTCTTTATGCGGCCTATACCCCTGCGTATGATGAATCAATGGGTTATGTATGGCTTTCGAATTGGAAGAAATGCCAATGGTATGGGAACATATCCAATTGACCGAGTTTACTCCAACATTGACCCATATTCCGTTGCAGGACCAGCTTACCTTCACTCTGTTCCAGATTCATTCTATTTAGACCCAGTGCCAGTAGCATATGTTTAATACAGGGTAGTCCCTCCCCTGGAACATTCGGGTAGTCCCTCTATTTGCTTCTCTGTAAACAGTGACAAGTATCGCTAGTCCATGTGCCTCCACATGCACTATTAGTTCAATATATGAAAAAGATATCATCAATAAGTGGTGTGTTTTCCATCTACATTCCATCATGCATGCATCCATTTCCACCGATGCACATTATCCACCTGCTGTTTACTCCACTGCATGCACAAAGTCTGAAAATGAGTGAAGGATGCACCCTCCTGCTGTTATGTCATCTGAAAAAAGGAAATAAGATATCACTCCCTATATGGTGTGCTTCTCATCCTTACCAAAATAGTATGCAGACCCTCTCCCACATATCATCCAAACCACTTCAAATATGCAAACTCAAATTCTCAAACTGAACTGGAAACAAGAAAAAGTGATTCATGCAAGGCAAACTTATCTTTGAAAGTTGATAGATAAAGGTAATTTCCAAGATAGAAATCATCTCTTCATTTCAAGAAGTGCACCCCCTTCCTATGCAAGTAACTGATAGTGGAAACTGGGAAGGATAGGATCAGGCTGCAACTCAAATGCATCCTGACATAGCCACTAGTGCACCTTCCCCAGAATAGCAAAAGAACTCCAACCAATATGGAAAAAATGTTGTCACTGGCACTTACTGAAACAAACACCAGTGATATCCTTAAATGAGATGTGATCCCCTCAATAAGTGCATCCTTATATAACTGCTGCTATACGCTTCATTCATGAAAGTGATCTAGTGAATAATCTGCTAAGAAAGGCACTGTGACTTAGTCTAATCATGTTCTCATATGCTATTGGACCTTTTTCCTTTTGACCTGAGGATGCGCTGGTTTTCACGCTGCCTTCAAGTGAACAAGATTTGATATGAGTGCAGTTGTTAAGTATGGATGCTTTTCATTTTGTTGCTGTTTATATGCTACTTCTTATGCTTATAATTTCTGCTATTCTATTTTCTTTTACAGTAGCGAGGCACACTTAGGCAAAGGAGATGCAAAAGTGGACACTGTCCATACTTGTCCAATGCCGAATCCTTCAAACCTTTTTCTAGCTCACAAAACATAATTTTGGAAACAGAGGATGCACAGGAGGATCACACAACCATATTCATCATGAGCAATCTTTACTAGGTGCCCTTTCATTTCCTTCACAATCATCTTTCTTTCCTTAGCACTGCTATATATAATACAAAGTGCACCAACCTTTGAACCAACTCTTGTATGGATCATTCGGACAAGAAGTATCTCAGATAGCCGCTGAATTATATCTGTTATAGATGACTTGTTTTCTATACATATGTACTCCAACAAAACTCTGTGCCCAATTGAGTGGTCAACAATTCCTATCTCAAGAATTGGCTGTGATGCTAGGGTCATGTGCTCCAAAACTGCAGCCATTTTTGAGGAATGTTCACCAGATAACAAATCCACTAACCTACGATCAGATTGAAAGAATGTAGAGCTCCATGTTTTCAAGTATTTGGTGGGTCCTCTGTAAAAAATACGAGCTACTAGAATATTGTTGGCCTGTGCACTTCCCTACTTGCATTCCATTGCTTGTAAACTACTCATTAGCACAATTTGTAACAGCGGATCTGAAAGCTACAGCCTTCTTTTGTGAAAGGCATGCAAAACACCCAGCTCTGCTAAAATCATAACTGCTGCATCAAATTGGGTCATTCAGTTACGTTATCCCTCCAGGTGAATCTACTTTGAAATTTTTTGTTAGGGGCATGTTACTGTCTTCTCACTATTGTATTTACTGCTCCTATAAACCGTGTAGTTGGATTAACTTCACAACATTCAAGAGCAGCCTCCTCACTAGAAATGGTAACACTGAGGATGCATTTGAGGATGTTGTCTAAGATTGTTATGTTAAGTTGCTAAACTATAGGTGTGTCTCTTTGGTTGTTACCAGATTTGTAAGGAGTTGTTACTCCAACCAATTCAATATCTACCAGAGATCTGCCATTTGAATATAAGGGAGTTGTTTAAGAAATTTTCTTGTGTATTTCGATTTGTGTCAAAGATTCTTTTCATATTTTATCATGGTATCAGAGCGGGTCCAGTTTAATAGAATTGGCGAGAGCTGTGATATCTGGGAATATAAGGAATTGCAAGGAAAAAATCGTGACCTTCGTAGCACCATGCACTGAGCTATTCTGTAGCACCTTTACACCGTGTTCTTGCTATCATGACCCGCCTAGAGGGGGTTGTTAGGTGAAGGGATGTTGACCCAACCAGGGTGAACCTGCCACTAGGTTATACAAGAAGTTGGTGCTTGCTGTCATGACCGACCTAGACAAATCTGTCAGGTGAAGGGACATTGATCCAGCCAGGGTGAAACTGTTTCCATGTTATACAAGAATTTGTTGCCAGAATTTTGGGATTTCTAACTTCTAAGACACCCTTGAGCTGAAAGCCATCTCTGTGCCATTGAGGAAAACCTATAAAAAGGTTCATGGGACCACCAAGAATGCAAATATCTTAAGAAACGTTACCCAAAGTTCTTTGCTTTTACTTTATATCATCTTATGCTTGAAGTTTTTTTTGCATAAAATAAACTAGAAAGGTGTAACCTGGAAGTGTGACTTTTTCTGTTAAAATTAAGTTATTATTTGTCAAGTCCGTTAAAAACCCTCGATAGTGTTTTCTATAGGAAGCCAATTCCAATGGCTATGTCATTTCCCAGTTTTATGTTCCTTGACAAGCTAATAGGGACAAATTACAATAATTGAAAGTTCGGAATGAGAGGAATTTTCACATTTAGAAAGGTCACGAATGTTGTCTTAGGAGTCTAAACCAAACCTGTTGATATAAACTTACAAGCATACTTAATGAAAAAGATCAAGAGGCTCTACTTATGATCAAAATGTCGGTCTTTGACAATGTGCTTCCACATGTGAGAGAGGCTAAAACCTCTATAGAAGCCTGGGGTAGCTAGAAGAAATTGTTGTGGATGCTAGAAAATTTTATTTAAGAACTTAAATGTAAACAATCAAAATGCGTGAATCAAACCATTACTAGTTATCTGGCACATATCAAAGGTTTGAAGGTGTAGTTGATCATTTTTTATGAAAGTGTCACATAAAAAAAGTGATTGTCACAATCACCATCAAAGGGTTTCCTTCATCCTATCCAATGTTCGTCATTGGACTAACCACTACTGGAAGATTGGCAACAATTGGGTTTGAAGAACATAGCGGGTTGTTGTTACATCATGAACAACAAATCCGTGATAGAAGACTAGCCTACTGAAACTGCATTTGCAGCTAATTGGAAAGGTCACTTAAATCAATTTAAGCCTGGTTCATCAACTGACCAATAGTGGAAACAGGAGCCTAAGGAGAGGTCAAAATCACTAATCAGAGAATTGAGTGGTTCTACTGTGGTAAGCCTAGCCATATCTCATGTTTGCAGGAAAAGACAATATGATCAGAGACAAGGACAACATAAAAGTAATGTAGAAGATGATTATACTCTTGATGAGAGTTTCTTGTTCATGGTCACTAATAATCTAATTCCATTAGAGGAATGGTGCATTGACTCTGGTTGCTCTAATCATATGACAAACCAGAGAGAATGGTTTGACAATCCCGATGAAAATTTCACAATGAAGATCAAGGAGACACTACAGCTTTAGGAAACGATTTTAAATAATGTGCAAGGCAAGGGTACAATACCCATAAAATTGTCTGCGTTGAGGAACAAAGAAGTTTAATGATCTGTATGTGCCAGGACTGAAAAAGAGCTTGTAAGTCAAATAAGTAAACAAAGCTTACTCTCTGTAAGCCAAATAACTGAGCAAAGAAAATGTCAATATGTTTAGTGTTGTCATTGGCTGCCCAATTCAGTTGGGATTGTTGTCATTGGATGCCCATGCTCCTAGAAGCACAAAAACAACAAATAAAATGCCCACATGGCTAATGAAAACATCACAAGATATCAAAGATTCTGAGATAGAAGCACATGGAGAAAAGAGAGCATCAAAGTACAAGGTAAATTTTGCCTTGGCTACTGGATTGACTGAAAAGGACCCTCCACATTTGTCGATGCACAAGGTCTTTGTGAGTGGGATAATGCATTAAGTGAAGAGATGAAGTCTCTGACCAAAAATCAAACTTGGGACCTGGTTGAATTGCCAGCTGGAAAAATACCCATTGGCTGTAAATGGGTGTAGAAAAAAAAGTTTAAAGCTGATGGTTCCATTGAGAGGATTAATGCCAGACTTGTCACCAAAGGTTTTGCTCAAAAGGAAGGCATTGATTATGAAGAGATTTTTGCATCTGTTGCAAAATCTTTTGTGTTGTCATTGACTGCCCAATTCTGTTGGAATGTTTATCCAATGGATGTCAAGTCTACCCTCCTCAATGGTGAGTTGGAAGAGGAAGTATATATGGTTCACCCCAAGGATTTGAAGAGAATGGGAGGGAACGCTTAAAGAACCTTCTTAAGCAAGCCCCAAGAGCATGGTACGGCAAGTTTGATTCCTATTTCAAGCAAATTGGATTTCATAGTAGTCCAAGAACCAAATTTCTATGTTAAAAGCAATAGTATATGTGATATCACTATCTTACATGTAGATGATCTGACCATAGCTGGAAAGAGTATTATGCAATAGGAGGTTGATAGCTGATCTAAATCAGGCATTTTATATGTCTGATCTTGATCTCCTACATTACTGCTTAGGGATAAAAATCTGGTAGCAAACTAATCTAATTTTCATGTCCCAAGCAAAATATGCATGAGAAATCTTTAAAAAATTACATATGACTTAATGTAAACTAGCCTTGACTACTATGGAGCCTGGTGCAAAAGTATCAGTGATGGATACTTCTAATTTAGTTGATGAAACTCTATATAGGAAGATTGTTGGTAGCCTTATATACCTGACTACTACAAGGCCTGATTTGAGTTTCTTAGTTGGATTAGTTTCCAGATTTATAGATAAGCCAAGACAAATTCACTGGAAAGCAACCAACAGGATCCTTTGATATGTCAGAGTAGCTCTTAATTATGGTCTCAGTATGAGAATGATGAAGGTTTCCAGCTTCAAGGCAAATCAGATTCAGATTGGGCAGGTTGTATTGATGAAAGGAATTCTACTACAGTTTACACCGTCAGCATAGGTGCAACTATCATCTCATGGATTAGCAAGAAACAACCCATAATTAAGAGCACTAAAGGAGATATAACTTATAATGGTTCTGCATGGGATAATCCATGCATCCAAAGTGATGGGACATGGTTGTTTAAGTAGTGAATTAGCTGAGTCCTCCACATCAAAATCAAGAAGCGGTGAAGGAGAACGAGTTTTGTGATTTCCCCACCTTGCTGACATAGTCTGGAGACCTATTAAGTCATCGATTTATTCACTAAATTACCTTAAGGTTTAGAAGTGCTGGCTAGTGCAACATTCTCTTGAGTTCGGGCTTTTTGAGGAACATTGCCTATGTTCGTATGCGCCACTTGGGTCCAACCTCCAAATGTGTCACTATTAGCCTAGGGCCCATTTGGAGCTTGTGGGGTTTCCCTACCTTTGGGATGGAAACATGGTGAGAACAGCTCTGAACAGAAACCCACATTTAATAAACGTTTGCATGATTGAAATGGACTTGACATTTTTTGGAAAACACATGATTGAATTTCTATACTGGGAAAGTACTCTTTGAAACAGGAAGACCGATTCTCATCTTTGCTATCTAGGTTCTTCATTTGGCAGAAATGATGATGTGGTGACAGGAGCATAGCAATTATCTATTCTTCACCATATTACCTGCAGTCTGCTACAGGAGCTATTGGAGCTACATGCAACTACATTTAAATGAAATTAAATAGTAAAATGGTAGTACTGCAGTACTATGATCGATGGTCTGTTACACAAAACAAGTCATGCCTCATAATAGATAGTCAATTTTATTTTAATATGAAGATTGTTTTTCATGGTATCGATGATTCCTCATGGCTAGAGTGGAAGAAGAGTGTAGTGGGACTTCCATGATATGCTGAAATTCCATTCCAATTGAAGGAGAAGGCTCCAAGACCCAAACCCTTGTATCTTGGACCAATTTGATTAGCTGTGATATTATGTGGCCATATCCAACAAACCCATGAGAAAAATGTCAGAATTGTGAATATGTATCTAGGGAGTGTGTAGTATAAAAATTTGGCCACTGCAAATATAGGAAAGAATTGCATTCGTGACAGTCTCTTCCTAGAATGGTATTTTTCATGAAGAGCCCTTATTCACATTCAAATAAGTACTCATACCAGAACAAATGAAGCAGAAAGCATATGGAGGAATGTTCTAATACCTATGCCTTGCTCACTAATGTTCTAATACCTATGACTTGCTCAGTAAATTACATGAAAAAATGTAGATCAATCCAAGGTGCATGCATTGCATGGTTTTCTAACCTTTCAAGTTTTGTTGAATCTCAGGTAGTTGTTGTAATTCCCTTGGTTATTAACATGTTTTTTTACAGTTTGAGTGGTGTATATTCTTGTGTCTCATTGTAAGGCAATTTCTTTGCTTAGATAGCGAAACTAATATTATATTATATAGACATTTGAGCCTCAAACATGATCCCCGCGGAGAAATTAACTGAACATGTTCCAAAGGGCCCTTGGCTACAATTAACTTCAAATTTTATTGATGCTTTCAGTTGAAGAACTTCATTATACCATGAAAGAGCAAGTCAGGTGATAAAATGGTAAGGATGTCAATTTTGGAAGCCTGAGTTTGGATTTTAAAGTTATTAGCCTATATTTACTTAAAGCAGTGGAGAATTCCATGTGAACACAATGCAATACCATATTGGAACTTGAAAAGCTATCAATTTCAACAAGGTTTCCTACTTGATTTGGCCTCTACGTGAGTAGTGTTGTGGTGTATCCCATGGGTGTTTTGACTGCAGAACCGAAAATACAGCTTCAAGAATACTTCATCCTGAACAGAACAACTTCAAGAATACTTTGAACAGAGTGGATTTAGGAAAGGTTATTTTATTCTGAATAGCCTTCTCACTTAAAAAAGTATTAAGTGGGAAAAGGAAACTAGGAAAAAATTTCTTTCTCAAAATAAACTTTGACATGGTTTATAACATGATTGAATGAGACTTCATTTTTAATATTCTTTAGTGGCTAGGATTGGGAAACTTCTTCACTCGAGCAGTTTGAACCCTGTTCTCACATGCCTCAACCATAGTGTATGTTAAGGTTAGAATTTTCAAAGCAATCCCTCTTCAAATATCTCTTTCCCACTCCACACTTTATGCCCCTTAGCTCCATAAATCCAAAAGGATGCCCCTTGGCTCCATAATTCTATGTCATTGCAGCAAATCCCTCCGATTATCTTCTAGGGGTGGGTAATTGTTTAGTGACCAGGGCAGATCCAAGATATCCCTAGTACCTGCTGGTGGAGGGAAACTGTTTAGTGACCACTTCATAGATGATTCAACTCTCACTTCAGAACTCAACAAAACTTCGGTTGAGGGTACCATTTAGTGCCTAGATATTTTCCAACATGTAGTACCTAGACTTTTTTCCCAAAGCCACAGAGCAGTGATCACTGATAAGTGAAAAATAGAGACAAAGGAATTGTTTTTAGTCCCTTCCATAGGAAGATGGTCGTCTTGGATTGGTCGACGTTAATCCCCAAGGAGCAATTCTGGAAATTAAATGGGTTGGAAGAGCCATGACTGTCGACGCCCCTTACCAAATTCTCCTCGACATCACAATCAAATTGCTTCTCATATTTGCAACATATAAGGCATTTGGGATTTATCTAGTATGGTTGGATTCTTTGATATATGACTGTTATTGAAATCCTTGTACAAGACTTATAATAGAACCATGATTATTTAAGGGACTGGTTCTTAAGTTAGTGGATGTCAAACCATAACCAGATAATAAGGATCTTATCTCTATATACTTAATCATTTGTCCCAGTGTTTCAAATTTCTTTTAAGAACCTCTAGTCTATCAGGAAGAGCTGACCTTTGGACATTTGATGAACTAGGAGGGATACTTTTGTAGGAGCATCCCTCAAATGGAATCTAAGACAATTTTGACCATCCTCTCGTAGAATAGCATAAGGAAATGAGACAAATATTTGTCTATGTGATAGAAGAGGAGAGGATAGGAGATATAGATTTGTGTGATAGAAGAAGAGAGGAGATAGAGATTTGTGTGAGAGGAAATAAAAGATAAGGCTAAACCATGCATGAAGATTAAGAATGACAATTTTAATTTAAATAAAAAAAGAAGTATTTAAAATGAGGACGACAATTTTTGTCATCCTCTTGAAGCAAAGCATAAGGAAAGGAGATAGAGATTCGTCTATGTGACATAAGAGGAAATCAAAGACAAGGAAAACTATATATGAAGATTCAAATGGTAATTTTAATTCAAAGAAAGAAAGGAAGTGTATTTAGTGTGATAAATATGGACTTTATTTTGAAAAAAGATGGTTAAAAATTGTGTTTAATAAATTGGAATCTTTTTTCCAAAGAAAAAATATTTCTTAATATTCATTTGGAATAAAAAAAATATATACAAACCACCAATTCTTCCTAAGCATACAATTACTTTTAAAAAAAACTTTTAGAACAAACTGCTTTAGACTTACTTGTCTAAGAACTTAACCCCAAACTTGAAACTTAAACGAACATAAATTCTATTTTTCTCCATAAGGGTTGGGGCATTATATCTAAAATCAGAGAAGAGTACTCGGATCGGATGATGCTTACATTCTCAGTTTTCGCATCACCTAAGGTGTCTGACACGGTTGTAGAGCTAATTGCCCTTGGTTGAACTTCTCTGAGCAACACTGCCCATGATCTTTCTTAAGGCCACTGCTATTTTTCTTTGATGGGGTCAATATACTAGGTAGAAATATAAAGGGGTATAAAAAATGTAAATGTAAAAATGGATACATGCAATATATAGTGAAAATAGGGGTTTTTTTAAATTCGGAAGGCATATTGGGAGAGGGTTAAAAAAATGATTTTTGGAGGTATTTTCCAATATTTTTTGACAATACGGGTATTGTTTCATATGCCATGAACGAACGTGCTATGGCATGGTTTCACTAAGTGAAGACTTCGTGTAAATAATATACTTGATCATAAATGTTAAGTGGACTAGTCATGCTAAATTAATGGGAATTTAGTCATAGGTGAATGAGTTGAACTAGAAGATATTTGATTTCCCAATCCATAACATTTAATAAATTTCCATATTTAAATTAATTAATATTTGTAAAATTGCAATAATATCATATTATAAGCCAACAAGGCACAAAGTCAATTAATGACTTTAAAATACCTATAATATGCATTAATATATCGATGAAAATGTTGCATTGCAAAATATTAATAACATTAAAAATATTATTGCTTCTAAGTTTAAAGAAAAATTGTGGTGTGAGAAAGATTTAGAGGCCAAAAGAAAATTAAGATATTATAAGGAGTTCATCAACCCTACTCTTGAAGATCAAAACTATCTCTCCATTATAATCAGTCCTAAGAAAAAAATTAATATAGCTAAGATAAGAACGAACTCGCATGAGCTCCACAGCGAAACTGGGCGTTGGATAGTCCCTAAAACTCCTTGGGTAGAACGGATTTGCCACCTTTGTGAGAGTAAGAACATTGAAGATGAAAATCACTTCCTCTTAGAGTGCCCTGCATACACCCACATTAGATCCCAGTTTCATAATCTTTATTGCAATACTGACATTTCTAGCCTTTTAGCTTGTCAAAATTATAGTAAGCTCGGGACGCTTCTCTCCAAGCTCTTTGAGCATAGAAATATCACTTTAAAAGAAACTAGTTAATTTTCTTCTTCAGGGTCCGATAGACCAAATTTTGGTCTCAGGGGACGTTAACCATCATCATCATCATCATCATGAATGTATAAATGTGATATGTAATTTTAAAACAAAACTATGTTGTATCTCTTAAATTATTGGTCATTATGTCTATGACATCATGAATTATTTATAGAGAAACGTGAATACATTGAAATGTTGAATAGAACATCGACTTCATTGTAGCAGAGGAAAATATTTTTTTGAGAAATTTGCTTACAAGTACATTTCAATTTATACAACATGGGCATAGTTATTGTTGAATCAATTTGTACGGTATATTTTTTGTAATATATGGGGATTGAGATTGATATTAATATACTTTTTTAAAATAATTGCTTTTGCATTGACTTTGTTGCACCGCAGTAAATATTTTTCTATTGTATATATATATTCTTTTAAATTCATTGTTCAATTTATTATTTGTAATTAAAATAATCTCATATTAGCTATATAGGCACAATTATTTATTAATTTTTATTTTATCTTTCTAACGGTCAATTTAACTATGATTTCTGGTATTCTAGTGAATCAATTAATCTCATGTCATTTGGTACAAATATGTCACAAGAGGAATTTGAAGAATTTACTTATAATTTACATTGAATAATTTACTTGATAATAAATGCTAATTGGATTATTCATGCTAAATTAATGGGAGTTGGGCATAGGTGAATGAGTTGAACTTTTTGAAGTATACGATATTTGATTTCCTAATCCATAACTTTTCATAAATTCTCATTCTTAAATCAATTAGCACTTGTAAATGAAATAACATGATGTTATAAACCAACAAGGCACAAATTTAGTTAATGGCTTTAAATTTCCCATAATATGGATTAATATGAATGTATAAATGTGACATGTAGTTTTGAAAAAAATATGTTGTAAATAAATTTGCATTTCTTAAAAAAATGATAATGAGAGCCAAGTGGACTATTCAAAGTCATTGGAGATGTTCCATAGATGGATTCATCCCATATAAGGAAACAAGGTATAGATTTATTTATTGACTTTTACTTATTTGTATGATAATATGAATGTATAAATGTGAAATACAAATTTTGAAATAAAACTACATAAACTAGTATGATGCATTTCTTCCAAAAATTCTTAGAATTTTTTGGTAACGACTATTAAGTGAAATATCCAGTCTAATGAATGAGTTCAAACTCTATGTATGCCTCAAATATATTATATAGAGAACCTATTACAGTATAATAGGAAATTAATATGACATGTGTAATTTCATTGCATTGCTTCAATATAATACATCTCAATGTCTCACAATTATTAACATTTAACAAATAATGGGTATTCATACATTCATCATGATTTATGGCCTACCCACATAGTTCTAATTGAGAAAATATTTTATTTTGAAAGATTGATAATTATCACTAAAGTAATAGAAAAATTCATTGAGTAAAATTTTACTAAAAGTAATAAAAAAATTCTAATTGAGGAAATAGTTCCTTTAATCATTAAGGATGACCTTGAATACACACATAATATTGAAAAGGAATTTCTTAGTTGATAACTTTTATTTTTAGTTACATTAAATCATTAATAATCAATGAGAACTATAACATATACAAAGTTTGACTAAAATCCATGAAAAATGAGTTTCAACATCTATCTCTTAATAATCCAATGCATTTAAAATTCTTATCATTTTCTTCTCATGGTGAAAGTAATGCTCAAACATGGTTATTTCTATAGTTGGTTGGAACTATTACATCGATTTATTGGTTTTTCAAAATCAACAATGTTGACAAGGAGAGATCGATACCCAAGATTCCTTACGTACACCTCTTTCAATACCTAGTTGCCTCCACTGCCTACTTATTTGATTCAGTTGGTTCTTATAGGACACTTTGTTGAGACATTTTCCATCATAATGGACTGACTTGAATCCCCATTTAAACACTCTTAATTGATGTACTTAGCTTTGAGTGGAGATAGATTAATGGTACCCAACCTTCTTTAAATACCCATATTAACAATGCCTAGCCTTAATATACATGATAGATTCAAAAGACTTAGGCTCATATATTTCTTTCTCAAACCACCTTCCCTGCAGAATACCACAACCGAAGGATCACTTCCTCCTTGGAGCTTCCTAAAGGAACTAGTAGGTAAAGAATTTAACACAAACATATTAGTATCATCTTCTAGTATACTAGTGTCAACTTAGATAGTGCAAAGGAGGCACCCTCCCTCCACTGATGAGATTCTCACAGAACTTCCTTTTGATCAAAAACTCCCCTACTCCCCCCACCCCCCACCTCCTGAGATTGTGGGAAAAGGGTAACTTGGATTCCTTGGGAACCGAATCCAAACGTTTAGTTTGGTATATTATCCACAAATATAATAACTTTGTTGGATACCAAACATACTAATAATATTTTATATAATATTGATTTGTTATAAGAGTAGCTTTCACACTCCTACTCTATATTGATATTGTTATACCTAGAAGTTTCGTGTTTGACATTACTAAAATTATTTTTACGATGAAGTCCTCATGTTTTTCCTTCCATTTGTGCAATCTTATTTTCCTATATAGCATAATTTGATAGTACAAATCTTTGTACTATAGAGAACCTCTTGAAACATAGCATTCAAGTGTGTGTGCAACTTCATTGGATCACTCATATATAATATATCTCAATGTCTCAAAGATATCTACATTTAGGAACTTACATATATTCGTCATGATTTATGGCTTACCCATTTAGTTCTAAAAGAGATGTAATATTTTATTTTGAATGCATGCATACTAATAAAAAATATTTATTGAGGAAATAGTTCCCTCGGATAATTTTTCCAAATTTAGTTGAATAGTTGTTTGAGTTAATTTTTCTATATTTAATAGAATATTTTAAAGCTTAAAAAAAAACTCAATATTGTTGAAGTCTTTGGAATAGAATTTTTCTAAATTTAATGAAATATGTGTTGTCTCAATTGGTGGAAGATTAATTCTAGCAAAAGCAATGCCGTAAAATCTATCAATTTATTAGTTATCGTAAAGTAAAATTTCAAAGTCCAACCTATAATGCATCCGCAAAAACATATTCAATTTCATTTGGTCTGGGGAATCAAGCAAAGAAAAATTTCACTTAATGGAATGGGAGAAGCTCGCACATGCAAAAAAAATTGGGTGGTTTGTCCTTAAAATACTTTTTTCTTTTTGCAAAATCCCTCTCGGCCAAGAGCCTGTGGTGTGCAATTTTTGGTGAAAGTTTATGGTGCGAGGTCATAAAATAAAAGCATATAAAAAAAATAACTATCACTTAGTTGTTAATATCACAACATAAATCCAAAAAGGGAGTATCGAACATTTGGGATGGCTTAATGGCATCTTTTCTAGTGATGGATGATTAGTTAGCTGGGAAGTCTTGGGATGGTTGTTCAATTTTGGTTGGTGAAGACCCCATTGTGGGCGATGCAGTTGACTATGTGTTATCCAAATAATTAATTTTCACTTTGAGATTGAAAGGATACTTCACACTGAATTAATGTGTAGTCGGCAGCAGAGTTTTTATGCAGCACCAATCTGGATTGTGGCCTCTCAACTCGGTTTTACAGGTAGTATGGTCGTGGAATGGACAAATTTCACTCTAGCTATTTATAGCGGAAATGTACAGCTTTCAGTGGAAAGGGAATGTCCATGGAATGTACATAAATACGTTCTCCTTACTGCTCGACTAGCATATGATGCTATATTATCAGAGCTCGTGGTGGAAAATCATTAGTGGTATAGGAAATAGAAAGTCTCACATAATAAGATATAAAAAAATTCATGGCTTGCACTAGAGAAGGGGGGCTTTATTGTTCCAAGCATTTGTTCCCTTTCTGCAGGAAATGAGGAATCGGTGGAACATTTGCTAATTGCTTTGTCCTATAGCTTTTCATCTATGGAAATCAGTGATTAGACTTTGCAACATAAGGTTTAACCGAGAGAATATTTCCTTCTCATATTTCATGTTCAATTGTTTTAAATAGTTTCCACAATGGGGTGAGTTGGCTTGTTTTTATAGTTTGGGAAATCTGGAAAGTGAGGAAAGTGAGTTGGCTTGTTTTTATAGGTTAGGTTTTTTGTGTAAAAGTTATTCCATTGACAGGGAAGCTAATAAATCTATTGGATCATTTTTTGAATATGTAGGCAACCCAAACAATCTTCGAATCTGTTGAGGCAAACATCCCAAAAATCCTCCAGTTTTTGTGGAAGGGCATGTTGTGAAATTTGATGGTGCCTCACAAGATTCCGGTAGGCGTTATGGTGTAAGTGCAATTATCATTTTTGAAAGATCTCGTCATTTTAAATTATGGCCCACGATCTAACACAAGACAAGACGGGAGCTCATGGGGATTTGGATGGTCCTACACTTTGCAAAATCAAGACATATCTTCTTGGGAACTCTTTGTTGATCGTTAACTAGGACAAGGAAAGGAACAAAATCTCTATTCAATCTCTTAATATTCAGTTCGGGTTTTCCTCTGTTCAGCATCTTCTTGCGGAGATTCCAAATTTATCTATCATCCACATCTATATGGATTCTCTCTTTAGGCGGGGTCTACTCGCGAATGAAGGCGTGCTTCATTTTGAATCCCGGGATGTGGTGGATTCTTTGGTTTTTGAAGACTATATGTCAATTTTCTCTTAGTTTGTTGTTGAATTTGCTCCAGCCTAATATGTGTTAGCTTTTAAGTTATTACAGGATTATTGTTGCTCGTTTTTTGAAATTTGTGCTTTGTCATTTGAGTCGGTTGGCATGTGGTTTTCTAGTAGAGGCCTTTTCGACCTAGGTATGTCATTTTTTTTATCTTGGTTTCTCATACTTTTGTCTATGAATCCTTTTTTGGGAGCTTTTTCAGATGGAAAGATTCATGGGAAACCCAGCAATACTTCCTCACATTTGTGGATGGTAGAGGTGGTAAACCGTCGGCCATCCTAGCAGAAGACCTAACCTCAGAGGACTCAAGGCTCAAACCTGTGACCTCCCCCCGAACCGAAAGAACGTACACACGTCTTACCAATTAAGCTAACCCTTGGGGCTCCTCTTTGGGAGCTTATAGATGTATTTTGCACATTATGTTGTGTATGCTTTTCCATATCAAATCTCGCTTCTCTCATGGGCATTGTATATATACTTTTCTAATTTAAAGTATAGTTATTTTTATGTGAAAAAAAAGGCTATGAAAAAGATATATTATAAAACATTTGAATTAATATTCTAAAAAAATGCAAAGGGATATTTTAAAAGTGTACATTAATATTATAATGCATGTTAATTAATATCTTCCAAATTACATGATATCAATAAGGTTACAAATAGATATATTTTAAATTTGTAAATATGAATATATTAATATTATAATGCATGTTAATTAATATCTTCCAAATTACATGATATCAATAAGGTTACAAATAGATATATTTTAAATTTGTAAATAGGAATATACTATATTCATATTTACACATTTAAAATATATCTATTTGTAGGGAATGAAATGATGATAGGAACTCACATATTTGAAGGAATCAAGGAGATATATTTGAAAAAATATATGTTCACCACATGTGACATAAATATTTTAAAAACCTACAAAGTGGACTATGTGATACATGAGAATTGGTTCCGAAGTGGAACAATCGATGTTAGTAAACTGGAGTCACCTAGAGGGTGGTCGATGACCTCCAGATATGAACCAGAAGGGGAATTTACAACCCATAAGTCAATTAGGGATAGTCAAAGGAAGACCAACCAGTTGTGGTCAATGGTAGAAATTAGTTGGAGGGTTGGTCGAAGTGTAAAGAAGGTTGATGAGTTACAATCAACAACAAGAAGCAAGTTAAAATATTGACAGTAGTTCAAACTGATGGAAGCATGGATAGTCGAATTGTGACGGTTGATGAATCATACACGATTAGATCCAGGTCGACATGAAGGCTAGAAAAGGTCAAGATCTAATCGATAACGATGGAGGAATGATCAATGAAGAATCCAAGGTGTAGAAGGTCGAGCAATCTAGAGAGTAGTTTGCGAATTTATTGCATAGTTATGGAATTTGTTAGAGAATACAATATGGAAGAGTATATGGAGGAGGCTATAGGTGGAGCATTTAATGGTCATAATTGCATGAGGAAGCATTGAGAGGATTCCATAAGAAGAAATTAGTGGGAATTTGAATTAGAGGGACAATTGTAAATACCAATTCAGACATAAATAAGGGGATATTGTTTCTTATTCTTGTTCCTAAACTCTACAACGAGTAAGGATGTTGTTGATGACCAAAACAGAGCATTGAATATGACTGTAACTTACCTTTAATGTAAATTGATTTCAGAATGAATAGAATGATGTAATTCTTGGCATGTTTTGTGTGTTGTTGTGTGAGTGTCCATTTTGTTATGTTGTACACCTTGATATAACAACCATCCACCAAGGTTGTCACAACTATGTAATAGAAGATGCATTCATTTTCAATTTGAAATGACAAGGATTTAAGAGATTTCTCTAATGAGAAGGTGGTCAAATTTGAGAAGCTAGTAAACCATCTTTTCTTTATAGTTATTATCATGTACCCTTCCTAGAAGCATATGGATCCACTCCAATTACCCATGGGTTCAAGTGGGAATTAATTATATTCGGGGATTAATTAAAATAATAATAATAATTGGCTAGTGAAAAAACTTGTAAAATTCATATGTGGTAAATTTTTCCACATATGGATTGGGATTATAGATAGGCGTGAAAGGGTCCCAATGGGTGTTATTATTTCTTATTAAGTGTTAAAAAGTTTAAAGAGGAACTCAATTCAACTTTGGACCAAATATGGCTGATTTCCACAAAATAGGGAAATTCCATGATTTAAGGGAAGTTGTTGGAATTCTACATTGGGTCTTATATCTAACCTCCCTAAAGGTGGTTATGATTTTTAACGAGGAATATTGACCCCATTAAGAAGAAATCATCCTTGTGTATTTGTAGGTGTTTCAGGGGGGATGCACTTGTGGAGGTTTATGGAAAAAATTGTCAAACCCAAGCATCTTTGACTATATATCTTCAAAGGAGTTGGAAGTTGGTTGCTGGTTTGGGGAAACATGGTTTATTCTTGACCATGGTATTTTATCATGGTTTTTTGCATCCTCTAATTATTTATAAAAAATATCTAGCTCACTTCCATGGGTTTTCTAATTTTGATATTGAAATTATTGTGAGTTTTCTTAAGCAAATTCTACAGGTTGGGGGATGCTCCCCTTGCTATCCATGAGGGATATGGGCCCCTCACCTTTCTATTGAGGAGTGTAGTAATCAGAAGCATTCACTTTGTTTCATTCATATTTTTACAGTAGTGGTACCTGGTGTGTTTTGGTGGTGGAAAATCATGAGTCACATTTTGTTGATGTCGGGATTTCTATGTATTTTTGGGTGTTCTGGTGAAGCAATCTTGTTGTAGAAGATACATTGGGATCCATTGGCTGAATAAAAAATTCTCCGGTGTATTTTGAACCTATACAACAACATATTAATAAATCTTGTGTCTTGGTTCTTATTTTATGTGTCTTTATGCATCATTGAAAACTCCTATGCTCTTTGTGGGGTTAAATCTTATTAGTTTTCACTTTTGAATTGGAAAACTAACTTTTGGGTGTCAAAATGAAAATATTAAGTTACCTACAGGTATATAAGAAACAGTTGTACCATAACATACCCTCCTTCTAGAAAATAGTGAGCCTTAAGGTGGTTTTGGGAGACTTGGAAATCACCTTCCTACACAGTCCCAATCTAGTAATTTCCAATTTCAAAGATTCTCTTGCCCAAATTGAACCTTGCAGTTTTCTGTAGAAATTTCTACTACATACCATGTGATACCAGAGACCAGATACATGTTCTAAAACCCTTCCTTAAGTTCCAAATCCTCCTACCTACCTAGATGCCAGTTTTATTGTCTTTCTTGCCTCTTTAAGTTAGTGTGACTATTCCCTTAGTAATTTTGGCATAGGTACATTACAATTATAACCCACACTATAATACATCATAAAGATCAAGAATCCCACCCGAAATTCTATATTCCCTCTATAATTATACATATTCCTACCCATATATCAATCAAGACTTTATAACCACATCACACTAATGAAATTTTAGCGCCAATTTTGCATGGATGCATGGGTCGAGTAGGCACATTTTCTCACATACCTCATGAGTTTAACTGGTTTAACTAGTTTTAACTGATTATTAACTGAATTAGACATGCGAAGTTAGACTAGTGAGCAACAATAGTGTTTTAAGACACTTCTATTTAGCCATTCAATCAGGTTTAGTTGGTAGATTCAAATCCTATCCACGTGATTGGAATTCCATTTTTTGTAACACCATTGTATTACTAAATATATAAAATGGAAGATTTATCATATTGTTCTTCAATTATTCTTCTCTTATTTCTCTTGTGAAATCTATGTGAAGAAAATTTTTGGCCAAAGATTTGCCTGTCAGAATCTAATATGGTATCAGAGCTTGGTCAGGCTAAACAAAAATTGTTTTTCTAGTTTTTTGCAGGTATTTAGTTCTCTCACCAGCAGCACAACAACAAATCATGGATCTATCTAATATAGTAACCTTGACTTCATTCAATTATTATGAATGGAAATCCAATATTGAGATACTATTTCACACTAGAGGTCTCTACGGAGTTACTATGGCCTTAGAAATTGAGCCTAATGCAGTTGCTGAGAAAGCAAGGTGGCATAATAGGAATGATGAAGCTTGTGGCTTGCTCTCTCTCTCTCTCTCTCTCTCTCTCTCTCTCTCTCTCTGAAAATACACACCTCCCACGGACAAGAGCTGGTTCCCTAGATCTAAATGGTTCAGGTCTAGAACAAAACACAAACACAGAATGCTAGACTCTCCCTAGATCTGGTTCATCACTAGAATTTGATGCCATGATACTTTTCTCAAAGGTTGTCCTCACTATCCTTGAAGCTTACTGCATAAGAACCTGTAAAAGATGGAAGACAACAAAGAAAACATGATAGCATACAATATAATCAACTAGATCTATGCCTGTGACCAAGGAATCAAGCAATACATACATATAAAACAGTAAATATGGGAAATAAAAGACATTCTTTATTAATAAATGATTGGAGAGACTAAATCCTTCATACCTTGGTGTTGAGAGTTCCTTCCAATGGTTCCTTGCCTCTAACTTCACCTTGCCTCCAAAGACTCAAGAATGATTTTGACAGAGTTTGGGTATGCAACACAATTCTTCCTCCTTTTGCCCATGGGGGGTGAGCCAGTATTTAAAGGCATGGGAGGATAGGAATGGTAGAGGATCTCATGGGTGAGGTGGAGATTAGGTCCTAAAAGGGAGGATCGTGAGATCCAGCTAGTCCTAAACCATAGGGATGAGGCTCCACGGAGGTCAGCTTCGAGAATCCTCTTGAAGCTTCTCTTTTTTTCCTTCAAAACTCGAGCACCGCTTCTCCAATGAAGAAAACAGGCGGTGATAAGGGGGCACCACTTCTTGCAGTGAGGGAAGGAGCGGTGGCACCTCTCTTTGCTCATGTATCAGGAGCGGTGCTGGCTCTTTGCTTCTCGGGTAACACTTTTTGTCAATGGGGAAAGAGTGTTACCAACTCAAAAGAAGGGAAAATTGCAAGGGGTTAATTTATTCCTTCATTTCTCCAGGGAAAAATTTGAGGGATTGGAGCAGACAAGGGGATACCTATCTCATAACATGAGGGTGACGGGATTTCAGTATAACAAACTTCTTTCTCATCTTGATGGCTTGACAGGCCCTAATGAAGTGTGGATCAAACTTGATTCCCTCTTCGGAAAGTAAGATGATCTTAGAGGACATCAATTAGAGAATGAGTTGATCTCATTGAGACCAAGTGAATTCGAAACCATTGAGGAATTAATCACCAAGTTTAAGTCACTAGTAATTTTGCTCAAGCAATTTGGGATGACGAAGGAAGAATATTGGTTAATCCTCTCCATTCTATCGAAGTTGGGTCTAGAATACTCAGTTTTTGCATCAACATTCTATGCTACTAACCTTGTGGTTTAAAATTGGGGGATGCCATCCTTAGATGCATTCATAGATTCTCTCACACAAGAGAAGATCAAGCTGAATCAAATGGGGAATCTAAAGACCTCAAAGGATCATGCGCTTGCTTCTCTTAGAATCAAGAATATCAAGTCCAAAGGAAATATAAAAGTAAAGGATAAAAAGACGAAGTCAGACTCCAAATATGAAGGTTCTAACTCTACTGATGAAGGCTAGAATTTCAAGAAGAAGGGAAACAAGAAAAGAATATCATAGTGTACCTATTGCAGAAAATATTCTTACAATGAAAATTCTTTCCTTAATAAGAAAATGGACATCATGACTCAATTGCTTGAAAGAAACAACATTGATGTGCCTGATTTTGCAAGAAGGGAAAAATCTGTTGATCCCCAGGGGCACTGTAACATTGTGCAATTCGAAGGTAATGATGCTCATGATTTGGTTTCTATAATAAAGTATGTTTCTGATATCTCTGATTTTGATACTCATCCTGATATATCAGGATCAGAAATCACTTTTCCTTACCTTGAAAAAATACCTATCGGTCTCCTAGAGCCATCTCCTCTCAACACTAGTTTTTTACCCCTAGTTTCTGACATGTCTTCATCTGAATCCTTCAAAATCCATTCATATTATTCTTTATATGATTTAGAAGATGATTTGCAACCTGATATGCATGTTATGACACCTATGGCCCATCCATTTGATACTCCGAATACCCTACAAATCCCAAAATCCTCAGTTGGTAAACTAGACAATTTCATGGTTTCCTATATTGTATCATTGGTAAAAGTTGTTATCATGTCTTTTCTTTGTATAATTGGTTGGTTTTCCTTATAATTGGATATAAGTGGGTTGTTTTTGAAAACATTTGGGTCTGATATAACTTTTATTAGTTCGAATTTTAGATCCTTTTTCCCACCAGATTTTCCCAATTGTTAATGTAGACTAGTTGCACCTAGTATTCCTACTGTGACTCAACAGGATTTTGGAGCCACTATACCTTGGTTGATTGATGCTCCATATGAATTGATTTATGATATATCAGAGCCTCATAAGCTCTATTACAGAATTATAAATTTTTTACATCAGTTTGGGAAAAATGTTCATGATCAGGTTCACCATTATGCAACTACACTAGAAATTGAGCCTGCTAATTTCATTGATGTTCTTTGGTTAGGATATGATTGCACATATATATTTTCCATCTATGATTTTATGTTCATATTTGATATTTTATGTTGTCACATTGAAGAGCACTCATATGATGCTCCTTCATCACCAGAAGATGAGCTACAAGGGGCTTCTCCTCATGCTTTTTGTCTACACAAAATTGAAAATCTGATACATGATCAAGGCATCTACAACAACTCTACAAAAAATTTCACCAAGAAGAAGTACATACAGCTTATTCAAGTGAAGAACAAAGAAACAATGAAGATATTCATTTAAATTATGTGCCATGTCCATTTTTGAGGAATGATTTTCCCCATGCGGTTTTTCCTTTTCCCTCAATTTTTCATTAACAAATAAAATTTTGCATTTTAGATTGTAATGGGTGACCTTTGGTCTTTGTTACTAGGGCCTAGGTTGTACAAAGTTAGGATTAAAGGGGGGTGTTAATATTATTATTAATCCTTCCTTTGTATCCTTGTCCATTTATAGAATATGAGATCATCATGCCTAACTTAGGATTCATTTACTTAATTTTGGTGTCATTGGGTCCACTAGAGCCTTTAGGTCCGCCAATGCCATTGGGTCCATAGTACCAACCACTAGAGTGTGGGGAACAAATAGAGAGGTTATTTGCCACTTACTACATGTGCATGCATGAGCTAATGTGCCTTTGAGACCAATCCCTACATTTTAGGATCCACTCTGAGTGCCACCAACAACCTCCATCAGTTGGTTGTGGTAGGTAGGTAATTATGCTAAGTCAATCTCCAGTTACATTCAGTTAGATGTCCTTCAGTTCATTTTGTGCCAGTTTTGCATGGCGGCATGGGATTAGGCGCCTTTTCTCACCTACCTTATCAACTTAACTGGTTTAATAATTTTAATTGATCATTAACTGAATTGACATGTGGAGTTAGACTAATGAGATCCGATAGTGATTTAAGACACTTCTAGTTAGCTAGTCAGTCAGGTTTAATTAGTAGATTCAAATCCTATCCACATGATTAGAATTCTATTTATTGTAACACCATTGTATTATTGAATATAGAAAATGGAATATTTCTCATATTGTTCCTCAATTATTCTTCTCTTATTTCTCTTGTGCAATCTATGTGAAGAGCATTTTTGGCGCAAGATCTTCCTGTCAAAATCTAATACTTATAGGGGATGGAATATATCCATAATGATAGCATCATGCATTATTACATTAAGGGTCCAAACATTCTTATTGAAAAAAAGGGAGCATCAAGTTAGCAGACTTTGGTGGATCAAATAATGTTGTTGATATGGTCATGGTTACAAGGGCCAAGTCAATGAAGGGAACTCCTTATTGGATGGAAGCTAAAGTCATTCACCAGATAGGACATAGCTTTCTTGTTGATATATGGAGCGTTGGTTGTACTATTATTGAAATTGAAACATCCAAGCCCCCTTGGATCCAACCGTTTCAATTTTCAGGAGGTGTATTCTTTATTTCACATTGGGACAACAAAGTTAATCCCCAAATTCTAAAACATCTTCCACCACCAGAAAAAAATTCTTACTGAGATTCTTAAAAAATGAACCAAGTTTAAAACCTATTACAACCCAGTTACTTTAGCATCCCTTTCTTACTTGGGGTTACATAGACCTACACCCTCTAGCTCAATCCCGTATTTTATATCTCTCTATCAAGCCTCTTTGAAAATTAGTTGGAAATATCATAGATTCATATATGATTAATACTATGCCAAGTATGGAGATTGGCATGCAAGATATTAAAAATCTTCGTAGTGTTAGGTATTCATCTCTTGAAGGAGAAGTCCCGAAAAAGAAGGGATATTTGAAATCTATTTGGGAGACAAATATGATTAGGGGTATCTAGAATAACACAATTGTGCAGGATTTGAATTGCTCATTAAGAGTTAACTCTATGGGAGAAGATTTCGTGACAAATAACTTCAATCTTATGTGTGATCCATTAGCTATGGAATATCATTAAGAAATAAAACTGAATCAAAGTGGAGGTTGCATGGCCTCAAAAGAAGCTAATTATGACTTGCTAGAGCCAACTTGTCATCATGATATGGATGAAAAAAGGCGATGAATTTAGCTTCCAATATGAGTTATTTATATTTGATCAGTACCAACACTACTATTTGTGTCATGTTCTCGACTTGAAGTTTTCACCTCCTTAAATGCGTGTGAGCCTATTCTCCTATGCCATAGCAAAGAATATATATCCGTCATTCAACATAAGTTTGTTCTTAAGAATTTACAACATATGTTGTTACTTAACAATATGAATTAGAGGTGAGTAGAAATATGTTCAATTCTAATTCCTTTTCATCTAAGAAGGTTTTAAACATAGATTATGTCACCTCATCCTCATCATCATGTTATGCTTGGATATTCATTTGTACATTTATCACTAACTCTCTCATTAATACTAATGGTCTCTTTCGTTATTAGAGTTCTAAATTATATGTGGCTTTCCATATATCATCCCGCCAGGGACATGATATGTCAGATGCTCTGCAGTGACGTCACTGGGAGACAAGGTATTCCTTCTTTTCTTTTTTACTGGGTATATATTTAAATACAAATTCTTGGCAGGTTCTATAAGATTCATGGGATACTGATTAAAAAATTGTTTGTTTGAGTGTAGAGCACTCGTTTTCTACCTATTATTGGCGATGAGATATTGGGGTTTCTGTGCTCGTAGCTCCAAATGGATATCTTGGGAAAAGGAAGGAAGAGCAGTCTGTTTCTATATCTCTGGTAAACTCCATGAAGTTTCACATGAAGAAAGCTATATTTTAAGTACAACCCATCAATGTTCCTCATACTTCTGGAAAACTCTTGTTATTATTATTGCATTTCATATATGTAATTTAGTTTGTTGTAGTGATTAATTGGTATTTTTCTAATATTTATGTGGATGAAATTTTGTAGCTCTTTTTACTCATTATGGATGAAATTGTGCAGATTTATTTACTCTCTATATGGTGTCGTCGTCTCATATGTGTTCAACTTCTTAAAATGTGTCCATATTTTGTTATATTGTGCATAGGATTTTATTTCTTATGTTCTAATACTTTTAATTGCATTGGTAGTTGCACCCACTTAGTATGTTTTTTATTTAATTTAGGTTGACTATTTATAAACTACAAAGCATGATTATCTTAATATAGTACAAACTCTTTGGGCATCAAGTAATGTCTCCGTTTCTTGAGAGCTCACACAAGAGCATATAAGTCCTTGTCATATTATGCATACTTTTGTTTTCCCTCATTCAAATTCTCACTGAAATATGCTACTAGTTTATGTTCTTGATTCACAACAACCCCTATTGTTGTCCCACTAATATCTGTCTCTACTTGAAATTTTTTGTCAAAACTTGGTAAAGCTAGAATAAGCTTCTCAATGATCTTTTTCTTCAACAATTTGAAGTTTCTGTGAGTTGCTTCTGTCCACTTCAAAGGTTGTCTACTTCCCCTTAAGGTTTCCATTATAGGTGCACACATTTGACTAAAATTCCTGATGAATTTTCTATAAAAACTTGCAAGACCATGAAAACTTCTTACCTCATATGCATTCCTTGGAGTTGGCCAATTCAGAATCGTTTGCACCTTCTCTGGATCCATTTTTAACCCTTCTTTTGAAACCACGAATCCCAAATAAATCAATTATTTCTTTAGGAAACTACAATTTTTTAGATTTATCAACAACTTCTCCTTTTGCAGGGTTTCCAACACCAATTTAAGATGTATCAAATGTTCTTCTTTATTTTGACTAAAAATCAGAATATCATCTAGATACACTATCACGAATTTTCGAGTGTATTCCTTGAAGAAATCATTCGTCAATCTCAATAAAAGTGTTAGGTGCATTAGTAAGCCCAAATGGCATTACTAACCACTCATACAGTCCATTGTTAGTCTTGAATGCAATATTCCATTCATCTCCTTCTCTTATTCTTATTTGATGATAACCCATTTTCAAATCTATCTTTGGAAAATATTTTGAACCACTCAGAAAATCCATTAAATTATCAATGTGGGTAAGGGAAATTGGTACCTGATAATGATCTTATTAATTGATCGGGAGTCAGTACACATACGCCATCCACCATCCTTCTTTGGACTAAGCACAGTGGGTACTGCACAAGGACTCAAACTTTCTTTCACCAAACCTTTATCCAATAGCTCATGTACCTGTTGTTCGATCTCTTCATTCTCTTGAGGAGTCAGTCTGTAGGCTACATTATTAGGTAAACTTGCACCAGGTATTAAGTCAATATGATGACTAATACTTCTTATAGGAGGTAAAGCATTTGGTAACTGATCCACAACAATATCAGCATAATCATCAAGTAATATTTTAACTTCAGTAGGAAAATCATCTAATTTTGTAGAAGTTAAAATTACCTTTGGTTTGCCAACAAGAGAACAATATAGTTCTTCTTCTTTCTTGACTTCTTGTAACAGTTCTTTCCTAGTCATCAGCAAAATGTTGGATTTTGGACCTTCTTGGGATGCTTCATCTTTCAAAGGTAATAATGTATGCTTCTTTCCATCCTTTTCTAGAGAATAAGTGTTTTTCCTTCCACCATGAACAATGTTTTTGTCATATTTCCATGGCCTCCCTAAGAGTATATGGCATACATCCATAGGAATTATATCACATAATACCACATCTTTATAAGTACCAATTTGAAACTCCACATTGCACTGCTCATTCACTAAGATATTATGCCCTTTTTGCAACTAGGACACTTTATAAGGAGTGGGATGTTTCATCCTCTTCAATCCCAACTTCTCTACCATCTCAGTGGAGACCAAATTATCTATACTACCACTCTCAATAATCATCTTACAACACTTTCCTTGTGACTTGAACTTAGTCCTGAACAGACTCTTCCTATGAGATGGTTCATGCACCTCCTTCTCTATTTTTACTAAAAATATCTTCATCATAAGGGATTCTCCTTCCTCATGAGGATTATTCATTTCTGCTTCCTCATTGGAATCCTCATGAGCCTCAATAATATTTGCATTCCTTTGAGTTGTAGGTATATTCTTTGGGTACTCCCATGGCATGTGTCCAATTTCTCCAAATGTATAGCATTTCACTTCTCTATTTCTTCCTCTTCCTCTAGCATTAATCTGTCCTCCCTTGAATCCTCCTCTTTGGGGTGTTTGGCTAGTAGAACCTTTTGCCTCATCCTTAGAGGTATGAAACTTACCTCCTCTATTCAAAGAACCTTTTCCTCTTGTTGTACTTCTCCCTCGATTCTTCTGGTTCTATTTTCTTAGTAGCTTCTCTTCTACCCTTGAGGCTGCCTGATAAGTATCTTCAATAGTCTTCAATTTCAACAAGATGATCTTATCTTGTATCTCATATCTTAGTCCATTTATATACCTGGCCACTCTTTCTATGTCCCCTTGTTTCTGTCCAACTCTAATACTCAGCCTAAAGAATTCTTCTGTGTATTCTTTAACAATCATACCCCTTTGTCTAAGATTATGTAATTGTCTGATGAGAGTCAATCGATAATCCTTAGGAAGAAATTGAATTTTGATTTTATCTAACATTTTGTCCCAAGTTTTTATTTTGGACTTACCTTTTCTTTCTCCATGGATCTGAAGTTCATCACACCAAACGGCTGCATGTCCTTTCAGTCTAGTCATTGCATATTTCATATTCTTTTTACCCTCAATTTATTCAAAATCAAAGTACTTTGCTAGAGCATTGATCTAGTCCATGATTTCTTCAACATTCAAGTTACCTTCATACATGGGAACTTAAAATTTAGGCTTGTTACTAGCTTTCACCAGTATCCTCAATACTTTTACTTCGTCAACAATCTCCTCTTTCTCTTCTTTAGAGGATTCCTCTTCATCATTGGTATCTATACTCTTTGAATTCCTTCTCTCCATAGCCTCCATCCTAGCTTGAAGTTGTCATAATTCCCTTTGTGTGTCTGTCTCCGCAGCTTGTCTTCCTCGACCACCTCCTACTAAAACACATCATCCTCGCCCTCACCTTGGTGGCATCCTTCTATAGGATTTGATATTTTCTCTGATACCAAAATTGATGCTATGTAAGAGCTATTAGACCTAGCTTATCCTAATCAACATGAAACCTTGATTAAGATCTTCTTATTTTTGTAGATGATCTCTCACTGAATCAGGTTTCACAGATTTCTGCAAACTCACTTCCTTTCGCAATTTCCTTTCCGCAAACCTTTTCTTCTTCAATTGTCTTTCCGCAATTTCCTTTTCCCAACAATTTTTTCTGCAACTCAGTTTCTACAACAAATTTTCTGCAATTGTGGATTGCGGATTCCAGATGTACCTTCCCATTTTTCCTGAAATGGGCTTCTGCAATTTCCTCCCATAAGTCTCTTTCTGCAATTCTTGTGAGCCGTCAATTTATTGTGGAATATATCTTTGTCGTATGATCTGTTGAAGTTACAGATTTTTAACTCAGACTATTGCAGACAAATTGATCAGTGAAATGATCAATTCATTATTTTTGCATTTCAAAAATAAATCTCCATCTTAGTGGCTTCTGAGGATTCTAGACAAAGTCACACAATTCATTGATACACAAGGAATTTAACACATTCCTGTTTATTGAAAGAAGACAAAGAAATTACAAATATTCACGCAGAGGCTACAACTCTGTTATTCCTTTCATAAACCATTCATGCATACAATCATTCACACACTCTCCCATCTCTAATTATTACATTCGACACTTAATATAGAACTCTATCAAACCTGTCAGATCCGAACAAGAGGGATCTGAATTCCTAAGAATGTAAATCTACAACTAACCTATCCTCGAGCAACCTCTTGCAAGATTCAAGGACATAAGTGGAAAATCTCCATTATTACATCCAAACTAATCCTTTCTATAAAACAAATTACAAGAATCGACAACTAATCCTATCCTTTTAGAAATGATTACATGGAAGCAGAAAAATAGCAATTCCTGCTCAATCAGAAAACAAAGGACTTTGACTTGATGCTCCTGCATCATCACATTAAACAACCAACCTACTTATTTTGTACATAGTTGCAACAATTTGAAATTAACGTATGTATTTGTTATATAAATTAATAATTGATGCAAATCCATAATAGATTCAGGAAGTTAGGATACATTGGGAGCCCATAACAATTAGGAAGAACATAATGAAGCAGAATTACAAGCTCAACAACATGAATGGTTTAATTAGAGAATAAATGCACAGCATGAATGAACCAAATAAATAAAACAAGTATGGGATGTGCATCGAGAATTAGTTAAAATGATATATCTTAAGTACAATATTGACCTTGAGATAGTTTAAGATGCACCTATAGATGAAAAATATGATATATTTGTGAGAAGTGAGAGAAATGCATATCACAATAAAACAAGTCTTTGAAGAGTGGATGGATTTTGAAATTAAATAAAATAAAATTACACCCCTCATTTTTAAAACCTATATAGTGTTGTTAAGGGCCCACCACCATCATCCTCATGATAGGATTCACTACCTTGTCTAAGTTTATATTTCCTCAATCCAAGTGTAACATTGAATTAGCAGTTAACTACGCTTCAGTTGGGCGAGATCAATAGTGTACAACTTGATGGACCANAAGAATTGTTGGAGTTTTTTCATGGTATATTTGCTATCTGCTACCTTCTTTAGGGAGAAGAAGTGTTTGAGGGTGGGGGGAGGGGGGGATTGGAGGATCTGACTAGGAAATATATTCAACTACCTTGCCTAAGTTTATATTTCTTCAATCCAAGTGTAACATTGAATTAGTAGTTAACTACGCTTCAGTTGGGTGAGATCAATAGTGTACAAATTGATGGACCATAAATATAAAGAAATGAAGAATTGTTGGTGTTTTTTCATGGTATATTTTTTATCTGCTACCTTCTTTAGGGAGAAGAAGTGTTTGAGGGTGGGGGGAGGGGGGGATTGGAGGATCCGACTAGGAAATATATTCAACTAATATTCAGGTCAATTGATTATTTAGTTAGGTTGACTGACCTGAGGTAGTATTGAAGTTGTAACCACCTTCCATGATTGTAACCATATATATGGACATGATTTTTTTATGTAAATAAATTGAATTAAGCATACAAAAATACTACTTTTTTACGCGGGTTTCATAGCTTGTTTTCTCACTCTCTCTAAATATGCTTACTTGTATATTACTTTGTTGTTTAATATGTTTGGTTATGTGCACTACTGTAATAATTTATTGTGTAATCCCATATATTACAATAGGTTACAATTATTTGTTTACAAGAGTGAGAAGGATTTTTTTTAAAACAAAATAATGAATCCATATATTTCCACTTGGACTTTAATGTTGTATATATGTAGGAATCCAATTCTTTCATTCACATTATCCTTTTCTATGAATTTGGAAACTTAGTTTCTACACCATTTAAGCTTAAACCCTATACTCCAACTACATATACTTTCATTTATCATACCTTCATCTTATTTCTTCCTAAATTATCTACATAGAGAGATTGTTATTAAGATTAAAATTAACATATGATTGATAATATTTAGAGAAAATGGTGCAAGTTAACACATACATGTTAATGAGATTATCACATTTCCATACTTGAATGGCTATAAATCCCATCATAACATTTTTGAATCTAGAGATAAATAACTCAATAGACAATCAAGTCACTAATACTAACAAATTAGGGGATGACCATAATACATATACATATACATATACATATACATATATGTATATGTATATATATCCATATATATATGTATGTATATACACACACACACTTTATTACGTCCATCCCCTAATTTGTTAGTATTAGTGACTTGATTGTCCATGAGTTATTTATCTCTAGATTCAAAAATGTTATGAAGAGATTCATAGCCATTCAAAGATGGAAATGTGATAATCTCATTAACATGTATGTGTTAACTTGCACCATTTTCTCTAAATATTATCAATCATATGTTAATTTTAATCTTAATGACAATTTCTTTATGTATATAATTTATGTACATATACATATACATATCTATATGTGTGTGTGTGTGTGTGTGTGTGTGTGTATATCAACCAAACACTTTTATTATACATGACCTGTATCTACAAATATATTTGTTACATGGAATGAACTGAAGGAAATCTAACTAAATGTAACTGGAGATTGGCTTAGAATAACTATCTACCTACCACAACCAACTGATGGAGGTTACTAGTGGCACTCAAAGTGGCTCCTAAAATGTAGGGATTGGTCTCATAGGCACATCATCTCATGCATGCACATGTAGTAAGTGGCACATAACATCTCTATGTGTTCCCCACACTCTAGTGGTTGGTACCGGTGGACCCAATGGCACTAGCGGACCTAATGGCACTGGATGAACCAATGGCACAAAACTTAAGTAAATGACTCCTAAGTTAGGCATGATGATCTAATAGACTATAAATGGACAAGGAGATAAAGGGAGGATTAATAATAATCCTAACAATAAGAGGTTTCTTGTGTATATTATAATGACTGGCTTTATAAAGGAGCCAAATTTGTGAGGAAAATATGTGACAAACCCACAAGGAACAAAATCCAAAAGAATATATAAAGTGTCATGCTCTCTGGTTGCACCTAGATAACGCTCTATATTGGGATGGGATAGATTTCGAAGAAGATTGACCTCTTCTACGAGCTAATGAGTTTTGTCCTAAGCCTTATATTTTGATGAATTATTGGAAGCACTCAAGACGTATTTAAAGGTCAAGATCTCTCTAGTAAGAGAGGAAAAAGAAACAAGGAAGATATAAGTAAGATCATACCTCCCTATTGTGTATGAGGTCGCTGCCATGTGAGGAAGAAGTAGAGGCACCACTAGATAAATATGAAGAATTGCTTTCTACATGATTGTCTCCAAATACTTCAAGATTAGGAGATCTTCCTCTAACATGCACTCTCTTCCAACTAAGATTTAACTATGCCCTCTTCATCACCTTTGGGTGTTGAAGCAAAGATGCCATTATTCATTCTGTTGTGTTGGTTGACGTATTGTTCCTGCGCTTATTGAGCTCTACAAAATAAGAGACATTGGTCACATCTTTGTAAAAGAAAAATCCCACTTTGACAGAACTTAAAGCAATCCCCTAAAATTGCATTTAAGATTGAAAGGGCAGGGAACATACACCGTAACAGTGGCCTAGATGATGGTATCATGTTGGAGAAATATTTGGATTTAAGCACAGAATGTATGAGCACATCTATTAGACTCTCACTCTCATCCTTGATACAATGACACCGATTATCTATTAGTATATGCGCACCTTCATCGTCGAGTTGTTTAATTTATTCAACACCGACTCCCAGCCTTGGAGATCTAGTCAGCTCGAAAGAACTATCTTGTGAAAGTTTCTTGCAAAACCCGAATGGTGTTTCCCTCCTTCAAAAAGTTAGTTTCTTGTTAAGAAAATAGAAACTAAAAAATAAAATAAATAAAATAAATAAAAGCAATATAAATTACATATTTTACAAAAAAAAACTAACTAATTTGTCTTAAAAATCATCTTAAATATTTTAGGAAATGTGAAATCAATCTAAAATAGAATTTTAAGACAAAATTCTAGTTTTGTCTTTAAAAAACGTCTTAAACATGCCTATCTTGTAGTAGTGTAATGTGACATATTTTTGAGTTCAACATCTTAACTAAAGTCAACCATGTCTCTAGAACAATCAATGTGATGATCGACCATGGTCTACTTTAGTAAACCATGTTCTACCATAGTCAACATGGTCAACCATAATTAAATACAGTCAACCATATACAACCATAGTCATCCATCATCTACAAAAGTATACCATAGTCCAAGATGGTCATTGAAAGTCAATCATAACTCTAACATGGTCAACCATACTCTAACTTAGTCGACCATAGTCAACCATGGTCAACCATGATCAAACATGGTCCAGAATAGTTAATTTAATGAACCCAAATCAAGTGATAAGCTCATGAACTAATTGACTCTCGAAAATTGCTTCTATTTCCCTCTAGGTTTAACACCAACTTAGCAATTTTGGCTTAAACTTTCCAACCTAGTTCACAGGATGGATATGCAATAGTCAATTAGAGGGTTGCAAAAAGATATTAGAGGAATATAAGTATGCATGGATAGTCAAGGATTCCATACACTCTAAAATGGGCATGTTTACTGGACTCATCACACCCAAATTGGGACTTATGTGATTGCCAAAGGGTCCCAGTGCATCCACTGGATGTATCTAGACTCAAGATAGGTTAATTTTACTATCATTATTCATTTGTGTATTGAATACAAAGGTTTAGATATAATTATGCACAATTTGGAGGTCATACAAGCAAATAGCAATAAGGATTCCACAACTAGTTCAAGTTCATGCTTTCCCAAACACTAGGTGAGGGAAACAAATTGTCAAAATCAGACATTGTAAAGGCCTAGTATGATATTAACTAACATTAGAAAGAGATAGTACATAAATTCATTGAGTAGAAAGTGAAATACTAAAGCATCACTTAAAACTAGTTAAAATTAATACAAAAAGAGAGTAGGCAATGGAAGATCATTGGAAATTGGAAATTCTAACTTGAGCATTATAAAAGTTATGAAATAATATTAGGAGTACAATATAACATATATTACATTAATTAGCATCCGAAATTTTGTTTAGGAGAGGCTCACACTTGATATCATTTGGCACAAAACAACCATCATGGGAAAATATGGGAAAACTCTCTGAATTTGAATTGGTGGCTTCTCAATGATTTCTCTAAGGAACAAATCAGACTAGAACCATATTCAAAACCTACAATAAAACCAATGTCAATGGCTTAATTCCATAAATCACTCATCTCACTAAAGGAATAGTAGCACAGTAGTAGGGGCACATCTTTTGGCTATGACTAGGGGCACATATCCTAGGTCTGAGTAGCTTAGAGCTCTCATTACAAAAATATTCCTTGTTTTTATAGACATGATGGCTTCTTGTGCAATCTATCTTATTCAATGCACCATTATGAACCATATTAGGAAGTGTTGCTTTGAGAAGATTTTCTCTGCTTTCTGACTTTTCCTTCTTTTTCCTGCTTTGCTGATTTTTCCCTTCTTTTTCTGCTTTTACCTTCTTTTTCTTGCTCTCACTGCTTTATCCCTCTTTCCCTATGCTTTCTTTCTTTTGACTGTTTTCCTACCTTTCTGCTAAAATCCAACTTTTCCCTGCTTTATCTACTTGCATACTTTCCATTGATTTTTCTTGCTTTGGTTGCTTTCTTATAACTTCCTTCTCTTTTCCAAGCTTTCTATTGATACATACCTTATCATCTTTATCCTTATGCACCCACTTGGCCACATCATATTCAACATTTATTCAAAAATTACTTTATTCATGGAAAATAAAACTAACCAAGAACCATTTTAAACATTGGAATTATTGAATTTCCCAGCTACAAATGCCTTGATCAAAATTAATCCCAAATAATTAATGACTTCTCTTACTTAACCCATAGTGACTAGATGGCTAGGACTTGGTCAAATGATCACTAAGGAAGGGACATGGCAGTCAAACATATTCACTGATGGACATCCATAGTTAAAATCATCTATTATAGTTAACTATATTTAAACAAAGTAATCTAAAGTTTGAATCATGTCAACCATGCACATGGTATGGTAATCATGTCAACCATGCCCATGGTCTAACAACCAAGTCAACCATGTCCATGGTATACAAACTAGATGAAACAAGGTATGACATGACCATGGGTGACCATGTAATCTGTGCTTTGCATGATTATGTTCAAGTATTGTCATCCATGGTTATGGATGTCAACCATGGTTGATTCTGGTCAACTTGGTCAATCATGGATGTCATGATGGTGGTCTCGACTACATCATGTCAAAGATATGCTTCCCATTTCCAAGTTGACCATGTGTTCAAATAGGCTCAAAATAATTAACCATGTCATCGTCAACCATGGTCATGTTCATTGTTGCACATGGCCAACCATGGTGGAGATGACCATGGTCAACCATGGTTAACAGTCATGGTTGACCATAGTGTTCATCTTTAAGCATGGGTATGGTCGACCATGTCAACTATACCCACTAAATTAATTTCCAGAAAAATTTATTGTGAATAAATGAAATAAATATTCAAAAAATAAAATATTATACAAAAACATATTTTCTAAAGTTATATTTTTTTAATGTTTACTTTTAAATACAATAATTTAAATATTTTTTTAAATAATATTTACAAAAGAAAAATACAAAAATAATTATTCATTTGTTTAATATAGAAAATTTATTTATTTTTACTTTTTTTCTCATATTATTTTATCACACTAGTATACACGGCTATACAAATTTAAAAAATAATATTGTTTCCTTTTTATTTTAATACTACTACTAATAAAAATAATAATAATATTATTATTATTAAAGATACAATTTAATACTTTTAATATAACCATATCACATAATCATAGGTGTTGTAGTAATCATCATTATCATCATTTTTATACTTATTTTTATTATTGTAATAAAATAATTAATACTAATACTAATACTAATTATATTTATTATTATTATTCTTTTTATCATTATTATTATTAAAACCCTACTACTAATAATGTTATTAATTATTATGTTACCGCAAGGGGTGATATATATGAATGGATAAAGTATATTAATCACATATTTTAATATTGGTTAATTGTAATGTTTTGAAAAGTTTTTTAATTTTTATATTAAATAGAATTATTTGAAAATTATTTATTTGATTGTTTATTGGTTTATATTTCAATGAGGTCAGTTTTCGATATCTGCTCTCCAGCGTCTGTGGCTAAGCATATGTCATATGTTAGCTCAAAAATATAATCCGCCATTTCTCCAATGCATCGCTTGGCTCGTGTGGACTAGGTTGAGATGGGCTTGAAAACTCTCCTCATTAATACAAACCATACCAAAGCCCCCACTTATGCTTGCTTACTAAGAAGTTAGAACCTTTATCTCCATCTTAAATATCTAGATGATATTTATATTTTTTTATATTTAAGTAGTGGTAGAGTTAGCACGTTGAGTTTCACATCATTTCCTTGTAATAATGAAATGATGAGATTTTAATATAGTAAAATTCATTTCCTCTACTAAAATAGATTTTAGATTTATAGAAATTATTTTGAATTGCTAAATACATTTCATTCAAATTTTAATCTTATAATTCCAATCTTATTTTTTTAATAAAAAATTAAAATAAGAAATACAAAACTGTGCATTTATTTCTTATCATGTTTCGAATATGCTTTTAACATTAATTATTAACATTTTTATTATTACTATTTATACTTTAGTAATTATAATATTTTTATTATGTCAGGGCAAGTAGTGGTATATTTGAATGGGTAAAATCTATTAATCCAATCAACCATTATTTTTTACTTTTTGCTGGTAAATTATTTATGATTCATAGTTTATGATAAATCACTTATTTCACGATTTAGTTATGGTTATTGAATGTTTAGTTAGACTATAATTTAAAATTTAATTTATTATTATAAACAGTATATGAATAATATTGAAAGTTTAAAACAACAACACAGTATAAAGTTAATTTAATTTCCATTCAATCCAATATATAATAGTATAAATATCCCAAAAAATAAGGGGTCGCCATAATAAGTTACGTGTCAAGGTCAATAAACAATTCATTTAATACAATTGGTAAAATTACATACACATTGAATAGTGCAAGTACAAAAGAAATGTCTAAAACTTTATATGCCTTTAGTATAATCAAATGATACGAACAATCAACACTTAAATAAAGAGATTGCTAATTGGGGAGGCCCTCATATGTCATTATTTCCATATGGTCCCATTTCAACATTGGTTGTTCTTCAATATGTAAACTTGAGTTTAAGATTTGTTCTCTTAGTCAAATGATAAATTCTTGGGATTTATTTTATCAAATTGGATAATAAATTATTAGATATTGTAATGCTAGATGTTATTTATTTTCTCTATTTTTTGTTATTGTTTTTGTTGTTTGACATTTTTTTTCAAGTTTATACTCTTATTGCTAGAGGGTAATTAAATAGTTTAGATAGTGTTTTCAAAAATTAGGAAAGAATATATATGTATGGACATTAGTTTTTAATTAATTAGATACATATTGGATATAACAATTATTTATGTAAGTCTTTAAAGAGTATGGTTTAACAAATTGTTAAAAAAAAAAAGAAACAAAAAATTACATTTTATATCAAATTATGATAAAATTTTAAATTTCATCATTTTATAGATGGTGAGAAACTTGGAATTGGATGGCTATGAAATCTTGTGGCAACTTTTTTCCTTTCGTGTTATAATTTTGTGGCAAAAGTACCATATTTCTATAGCATTTGTCTTGTAGCAATATTTTTTAGCAATTGTTGTGACACTGCCACCTCGTGGCTCTTGTTATTATTTGTTTTATTATTCTTATTATTATTAAAAAAACAATTTAAAAATTTTAAGGTACCATAATCACATAATCATAGGTGCAATAATACTAATACTAATAATTAAAATAATAATAATACTAAAAATAATAATAATATTTATTATTATTATTATTATTATTATTATTATTATTATTAATATTATCATTATTAATATTAATAATGTTAATATTAGTAATAATAATTACATGATTCAATATTTAATTTATAAATAATAATAATAATTAGAATAGCAATAATATTAGTACTATTATTTTCCTGCTTAAACGTCGTTCCGTAACTAGCACAACAACATAAAATGTTGTTGGTGTATGTCGATCGGCATCATTTCCTTTCGCATCTCTTTAATGACGCCGATAGGCCTACAGGTGCTAGTTTATATATTTGTTTTATAAATAATTATTTTCACAAGTTTTTTACAAAGTCGATGTGTGTTTATATCTTAGAATTTGGGGGTGGGCTATCATTTATGATTTTCCTAGATTGCTGGAGAATATGACAAGTGTACTCTCCAATTGACTTTATGCAATTGGATGTAGTTCAAAATTCACAATAAACAATTATTAAAAATAAAAATAAAAATAGTTCATGTAATAATTGCAATTCATGGTAGTTAGGAAACATCTTGATTAAGAGCACTTTGTGGTAGTTGGAGCGTTTCGGTGAAACAATTATAAAACAAATATAAAAAAATAGCTCATGTGATAAGTGCACTTCATGGTAGTTGAAAAAAGTCTAGTTAACTGAATTTTATTGTAGTTGAAAAAATCTAATTGTACGCCCATAAAACGTGGTAATTCTCTTAACTTTATTGTAGTTGCAATTGAGAGTCGAGTTAGCTAATGTGCAATCCTTGAAACATGTCGTATAAACTGTCACAATCACGTTGTGTGGGCACAACGAGTGGAGTTAATATGGTGTGGAGTGAATCCATGCACGCCAACATAGGCAACAATTAGTCGAGTTAATTTGTCGTGAATCCATGTTTGGCAAGAGGTGTGTTTAATTTAATCTGTGAATAATATGTTGGATGTAATGGCGGAATTGTAGAGAATGGGTTGTTTGTGTATGTTTCTAGATTAGAATGTGAGTTGTTTGTTGTTTTGAGAGCCAATCTTTCAAGATCTGGATCTAAGTTTGTTAGGGATTATCAACTATTTATTGTAATCATTTTTAGTGAATTAATTAAATATTTGTTGTGTCAAATATTCTTTGTGAGGGTGAGCTTTTGTGCTTTGCTCCGTGCCTCTTATCTCTTTGGTAAATTTTAAGTTGGTATCAAAGCTGTGAGAAAGTGGAGATGTCATTGCTGCCATCGTGAAGGTGACCATAATTAAGGGCCCACCATCAGCGACAGTACTCACCTTAAGAGATCTGCACCAAACTGAGGTTAGAACATCTCCTGTGTGGAAAGGAGACACCGAATGTGGTGAAAAGGAGAGATGACCTCTGTTGTGTTGTGAAAAGAAGATCCATCAACAACTAAAGGAGCCACGTGAACCATGAAGTCAGAACCATAGAAATAGATTGAAGCTATTGTTTTAAGAAGAAAGGATAGGCTGAGCTTATCAAGCATGTACGTTCATGCTGGTAAGCCACCTAGCGTGGGTCCCCTACGTCCTCAGTTGACGAAATTTTCAAAACTCAGCCCGCTCTCGGCAGCCCTGTCTGCCTCCGTCCTGCCACCGTCGTCCTACTGCCACCACCGCCCGCCGCTGGAGAACGTAAAGAAATGAATTGACGTTTTCACCTACCATCTCCAGTTCCGATCGATAAGGATTGTAGCGCATAATTAGTGTCACGGATGAATTTGGCATTTCTGTCAAATTTACTAGGCACCAAGATCTCACAGAAAGAACAAAATAACGATTAACAATCAGGCGACAAAGAGAAAGTAGGAAACCGAGTCCCACATTGTCATAGGTTCCAAGATCGAAACTCTCGCCGCATCGAGCAGTGCAAATAAATGCCTAAATCGTAAAGTTTTACGCCGCGGTTTTGCCGGAAGATTTTGCGTTCGATTGAGTGAGGATTTAGACTGTAGACGTTTCTGTTAAAGTTTAATAGAAATTCTTGCAATCTTTATATGCTTTTTTCGTTCACTGATCAATTTCTGTGTGATAATGGAATTTTTTCTTCAAACAGAATTTCAGTTACTCCGTAGTGCAGGAACCATCAACAGGTTAATTGATGCTAGGCGCGCCTGAATTGGATGCTCTGCTATTTAACGGTAGTTAAAGCTTCACGGTGGATATAATTCTGTCTCTATTTCTAAATTCGTCGATTTATTGAACAGAAATGCATACAGTTTCAGTTCAGTTTCCACTAGAATACTATTATCTTTGGATCTTTAACAGTTATTTATGTAAAAACGCAGGCCATAATAATCTTAAGGTGAGCGACCGAGGCAATAAGGATTTGCATAGCACAATAACCAAAAAAACAGATCGTTGTAAGT
>LPNX010203196.1:215294-250532 GCA_001517045.1 Pseudotsuga menziesii | reverse complement strand
AAAGTTATTTAATTGTATTTTAGTTAATTTGAATTCATTGTCCAATGACAAATTTTTACAAATTCGTATTTTTAAAATAAATTGAAATCATACCATATTTTTCAACAAGCCACACATTTATTTAATTGTATTTTAGTTAATTATATGCATGAATATGAGTGCATAAATGTGATAAATACATTTTGAAATAAAACTACATATAAACTACTATGATGCATTTCGTTTTTTAAATTTTTAGAATTTCTTAATAATCCGTGTTAAGTAGAATATTCATGCTAAATTTGGGAGAATATGGGTCATACATGAATGACTTCTTTTTTTTTGGTTTCCTCGAATATATTAGATAGAAAACCTTTTGCAACATAGCATGTCAAAATTAAGTTTTTTGCAATTTTTTTGGATTATTTCTTTTCAATATATCTCAATGTCTCACCGTTCTTAACATTTAATAAATTATGGATATTCATACATACATCATTATTTATGGCCAGTACCCATGTTCTACTTCTAATTGAGACAATGTTTTCTTTTGAATGTTTGACTACCAAAGTTTTAGAATAAGTAATGATAATATTATAATTGAAGAAATAGTTTCCTCAATTAATCATGGTAAATGGGAGAATCATTTTTCATAGATGAGTGACTTTGGATACACACTTAATCTTGAAAATCAATATCTTAAATAACTTATTTGTAATTACTTTGAATCATTAGTAATCAAAAAACACGAGGACATACAAAGTTTGACTAAAATTCATTAAAAATGTGTTTCAACATCTATCTCTAATTCAATATATTCAAAATTCTTGTCATTTTCTCCTCTTCATGAAAGCAATGATCAAACATGGTGTTTTATAATATAAATCTTTTTAGTACTTCGGTCACCTCAAGTATAGTATAGAGCATGTCTTAGAGTATTATAGTATAAAATTATGTGTGCAATTTCATTCAATTTGGATTATTCCCACATAATATATCTCGTTGTCTCAAAGATTTTAACATCTACAAAATTATTAATATTCATAGACTCATCAGGATTTATGTCCAACCCATCTAGTTCTAATTGAGATGTAATATTTCCTAGACTAGTTCTATTTGAGATGTAATATTTCCTTTTGAATGGTTGAATACTAAAGTTTTACTTGAAATAAATAAAAAATATTAATTGAGAAAATAATTCATTGGATTAATTATTCCAAATTTAATGGAATAGTTCTTTGAGATGATTTTTCCAGATTTAATAGAATATGTATTTAGAGATTTACAAAAAAACTCAATGTGGATGAAGTCCTTGTAATAGAATATTTCCAAATTTAATGAAATATGTGTTATAGGACTATTTTTTTTCTTTGGATTCATTGGAGGTTAAAGAAGAGATCAGTGGACCGAGCCTTCTTTTATTTTATAGAAATATCCTTTGTTATAGATAGAGGATATCTCGGATTCCTCAAAAAAGTGACTTTGGGTTCAATTGAATCGACACACAATTCTTGTTCTGGGTGCTTACTCTTCTGTAAACTATTGAGCTGCTCCGGTAGTTGCATCCTTCACATTTCGAAAACGATAATCTTGGCAGGTATTAAATTTTCATCATCATGGAAGTTTTCAAAGTTTTTCAAATACCTTTTAACTATTATTAATATTAATAAATGTTTTTAGTGTGCAGGTTCTTCCCGCGGGGAAAGGGTTTTAGTGGTAGCTCAAACTCTCCCCCTTTCATGGCCACGCTACCCTGGTAAGCCTCAGTTGCAAATGATGTTTTCTTCCTGCATAATGTTGTGGTTGTTGGAATAGTGGTTCCTGCGGTTGAGAAAGGCATGGCCTCGGTTAACTGTTAGCTTAGAGTATCAAAGCTTACTTGTTTTTCTGTAATAGTTTGAAACCCTTATAGGGTACTTTGTGCAGGGATGATGAAGGCTCTAGTAGCCGTGATGGAAACTAGTTTTTGTGTTTTTACCTTATGGCCTGAACAATTTAACTCTTTTTACTTTCAAAAGAAACGATAGAGCTCAACTCTTAAACCCTTTGAGGTTGTCGACCTCTATCTTGCTAATTTTTATAGTTTTTATAATATATTCTAGCAGGTAAGATAAGATTGTGAATCAATTAGGATTTGTAAATGAATTAAGGGTTTTACCTGTCAGTAAATAATGGTTACTATTCAATTTATATGTTTTTCATAGTTTAGATTTGTTAACAGGCCTGAGCCTCGACCTTTAGTTCTAAAGGTTGTGAGCCGTTTCTTCTTAATTGTTTTTGTTTTTAACAAATTTTTTATAGTAAGTATTATTTTAATTATTACCATGTAAATACAAAGATTTACAGTACGAAGAATCTATGTAAATTTTAATGTGTTTAAGGGTACTATTATTACTCTGTTTGGCTCATAAGGGTGATATTTAAATATACCCTACAGTTCGATAATAGCATAATTTTTACATGGTAATTTCTCAGCTCTATTTATTAAATTTTCCTTTAATGAATTAAAATTGTTTTTAATCCTCATAAAAGAAAGAATAGGGTAATTACTACAAACCTGAGAATAGGATATGTTTATTTTTCAATAACCTAGGTGGTTCTAAATAGGTTACAGTGGAACCTTCTGTCTTAAATCAGAGACACATATTGTCTGGAATCAAATGTTATAAGATTGTTTTGAAAAATACCTTAACCTAGACCCTAGATGATAGTCTATTTACTATACCTATGCTTATTTAATAAACTATAAGTTTTGTGTTTTGTAAAAAAATACTTAGTTTAAAAAATAGCTCTATAAGTAATATGATTACTAATTGTTTTTACTTACTTATGTTCAGTTCGTATCTGAAGTAAATACATTTAATACATACAGTATTTACTACTTCTTTATAGAATAAATCATAGGCAAACTAGAGCATAATTTAGCTACATTTTTCATTCGGAGTAAAAAGAATCATCATATCTACCTAAACACCCAGCTGTACTAGAGTATTGCTTGAGCTAGGTGTGGAAAAATACAGTATGGAATTCTAATTCTATTTATTTCTCATTTTGCATATTTACTACTATTTCTAACAAAATATGCAAATGACTAAGTCCACCATTACATAGTTACTCCTTTCTTCATAAACCCTAATTAAATACTGACATGCCTGTATTTAACAACTGGTAAAATTTTTACTGAAGACAACAAATAAATATAATAACATGAAGACAAATAGAACTTTTCAATGATAAGGTGACAACAGCTTAAGGAGGTTGTTCCTCCCAACCAATTCCTGGAGAAAGTTCAGACAACGCTTCCTCAGGACCCCCGAGCGTGTTCCTGGTCCTCCTGGTAGAGTACTAGCTGGAGGATATGGCCGTAAGACCTTATGTCACCTGACTGGTCCAATTACCCCAGTAATTCAAATCTGCTCACAGCAGTAAGAAATTTAGCCTAATAGCTGCAATAAGTTCAGTCTTAGCAGTTAACCCCTCAAACTCACTTTAGTAATCCCCTCCATCAAATTTCTCAATGACTAAATTCATTCACCCTGAATTATCACCTCTCAGAATGTGCAGCCTCAGCTGTCTTCAATGGGAAATTTTATAGAGATGCCTACGTCTTCTAGGTCAGTTTTCATTTAATGAGCCACCTGCTCCAATTCCACTTTCTTGGGGAATCGTGACCACAAATATAGGGAAGTTTCCACCTGCAATAGTTGGAAGTAGTTTGAGGATGCTGCCACTTGTCATTGTACTCTCCACCTAGTCTCCTCCACCAATTGACCAGTAAACACTCTTTTAACATCTTCCCTAAGCTGTTGTCTCATCATTTATTTATTTATAAATAAAATATTCTAAATTACATTAAATATTCTTGACCCCACTTGGTCATCAATTACAAACTTATCATAAAATATAACACAATCTTCCTCAAATAACATCAAATTGTTTTTGCAAATTGGGGCATGTGACATACAAACCCCCTTAAATTATAACACCGTCCTCGATGTTATTTATTCCTTGTCCTTAGAGTTCCACTGAAATAGAATTGGATATGCATCCCGCATATGAATTTCCAATTCCCAGATGGATTCCTCTGTACTAAGGGGCTTCCATTGCACCTTCACCTGACCAATGATGTGTTTCCGAAGTGAGATCTCCCTCCATTCAAGGATACAATCTGGTTCCACCAGAAAATCTCCTTCGGGTTCCACCTGCACATCATTCCAATTAATAACATGAGTAGTATCATGTATATATTTTTTTAATACAGAAATGTGAAAAACATTGTGAACTATTAGATTTGGTGGTAGAGCTAATTGATATGCTACCTATCTGATCCTGGATAGTATTTCAAAAGGAACACAATATCGAGGTGCGAGCTTGGCACAGCTACCCAGCCTCAGAGAACTCTTTTTGGGTCTCACATTAATAAAAAAATGTTCGCCTACCCAGAACTTCTTTGGAGTTTGTTTAAGGTCTACTTGAATTTTCTGTAGATCTTGTGCAATTTTCAAATTACTTTGTACCTATTTTACAATTAATTCCATTTCTTTCAATAATTCAAGTCCTAATACTAACCTGTCCACTGGATTACTCCAAGAGATGGGAGTATTGCATTTTCTTCCATACAAAATTTCAAAAGGACTATACCTAGCTGAAGCTTGATAATGATTATTGTAAGCAAATTATACCAGGTGTAAATAATCTTCCCATTTACCTCATTGCTCCTTTACGTACATTTTGAGTAGATCTTCCAATACCTGATTTACTCTTTCAATCTGTCCATCGGTTTGGGGATGGAAAGAGGTAGTAAAGTTTAACGTAGTATTTAATCCTTTAAAGAAATATTTCCAAAACTTACCTATAAATTTACGGTCTCAGTCTGAAATTATCACCTTCAGTATTCCATGCAACCGAAAAATTTGTTTTAAGAAAATATCACCAATATTTGCAGCTTTATATGTATTTTTTAGAGGTATAAAGTGGGATGCTTTACTCAATTTTCCAACCACTATCATTATCGATTCATTTAAGTTCTTATTTCTGGGCAATCCTGATTTCCATTTCCAGCTAGGAATAGGCAATGGCTGAAGTAGCCTAGTTGGATGTTGATGTTCAGTTTTTACTTGCTAACATTCAAAGAATCTACCAATATATTATTCCAATTTATTTTTCATATTTCGCTAGAAATAATCCTTTCTTAGCATGGCTATAGTTTTCTGATAACCTGGATTCCCTGAATAAGGAATTTTATGAATTTTGTTTAAAATTAACAGCTTAATCCTAGTTACATTAGGTACATATAATCTGTCTTTATACACTAATAATCCTTTTTCATTCAAGCTGTACCATGTACTTATAATTTCTATTAAATTCTCTTTTATTTTTGCTTGTAATTTTAGGTAACTTTCATCTTGTTTTATTCTAGCTTCAAGTTTTTCTTCCAAGTCTGTTGTATAAGTGTTGATAGCTACTGTAAAATTCAGCTTTGCATTTCTACTTAATGCATTAGCAACCTTATTCTCCTTTCCTTTAATGTGTTGAATTTCAAAATCGTATTCACTTAGAAAAGCTAGCCACCTAGCTTTCTTAGCATTCAATTCAGGTTGATCTAACAGGTATTTTAATCCTTTATTGTCCGTCATTAAGATAAACATCCTTCCAATTAAATGATGACACCACATATTTAAGGCATGTATGACAACAGCTAAATCTAAGTCATAGGTCGCATAATTTTTCTCATGAATCTTCAGATTCATAGACTCATAAGCAATGACATGTCCTTCTTGAGTCAATACTCCACCTAAACCGTCATTGCATGCGTCAGTACATACTATAAAATCTTAATTAGGGTCAGTAATTCTTAAAATTGGTGCGGTGGTTAATAATGTTTTTGAATTTTTAAAATTGTCTTCGCACTTCTAATTCCAATCAAATTTCTTCCCCATTTTCAGCAAAGAGGTTATAGGATTTGTAATTCTTGAAAACCCTTCGATGAACCTCTGGTAATAATTGGTAATCCCATGAATGATCAAACGTCAGTTACGTATTTTGGGACTGGTTGATTTTCGATTGCCTTTACCTTTTTGGGGTCAATCAAAATTCCTTCTTTAGTCACCACATGACCTAAATACTGGATCTTATCTTTAAAGAAGTCACATTTACTAAATTTTGCAAAATTTGATGCTGTCGTAACTCTTGAAAAACAATTTGTAAGTGTTCTTTATGTTCTTCTTTAGATTTTGAGTAAATTAATATGTCATCATTAAATACAAACACAAATTTATCTAGATATTTGTGCATTACACTATTCATTAGACACATAAAAATAGCTGGAGCATTAGTAATCCCTAAGGGCATAATGAGAAACTCGTAATGTCCATATCGAGTCCTAAAGGTTGTTCTAAAGATGTCTTCGTCTTTGATTTGGACCTGGTGATATCCAGACCATAAATCAATCTTTGAAAACACCGTGGCTCCACGTAGTTGATCAAACAGATCATCTATGTGAAGTAACAAGTATCTATTCTTGATGGTCATTTTATTTAATTGACGATAATCTATACATAGCCGTACAGTCCCATCCTTCTTCTTAACAAATATGAAAGGTGCCCCCCAGGGAGACACACTGGGTCTAATGTAATTCTTATCAATAAGTTCTTTTAACTGTGCCTTAAGTTCATTTAGTTCTACTATATTCATCTGATAAGGGACTTTTGATCTAGGCACTACACCAGGTACCACCTCAATAGTAAAATCTAATTCCCGTTTCGGAGGCAGTCCCAGAGTTTATTTCAAAAATACATCTGAATATTCCTTTAGAATCGGTATATATTCTAATTTTAATTTATCTATGTTGTTAATGTTTTCTTCATCGATTACGGTTACTGCATAAGGCTTACAACCTTTCCTAAGAGCTCTCTTAAGCTGCAAAGCTTATATCTACCTTACGACTGTTTTCCTAGGGATTTCATTTACATTTATTAACTTTCCATCGTTATTTATGCAAGTAAAGGTTTTATCAAAGCAATTCAAGACCACCCTATGCTGCTCTAACCAATCCATACCAAATAATATATCATATGAACCTAAAGGTAGTACATTGAGCTTAATAGAAGTTTCAAACTGATCCATAGTTACTGCACAATTCTTTACAAAACTAATTACCTTTCTCTTTGCACCAGTAGCTAGCTAAACTAACCAAGAACTTGCAAACTTTTCAACTGGAAGCTTACACTTTTCTACTAAATTAGGAGAAATATAGCTTAAAATAGCTCCTGGATCAATTAAAATAGATATAGGTATTTGATTTATCTTACCTTCCACTTCCACCATGGAAGTTTTATAATATGCTTGTTGGTTCTCTAATGTTGCATTGATCCTGGGCATTGTCCTCACTAGATCTCCAACAATCATCTCCTCCTGTATTGTGTGTATGTTGCTAATAGTCTTCTTCTGATTGGGGCAGACTGCACAATGCGGACCATTGCACTACCAACACTTTATGGGTTCCTTTCGTTCAAAGTTCTTTGTATAGTTACTGTGGTTGTTTGCAGATTCTTTATTCCTTTGATTATTTGGATTGGTCTGTGAATTACTTTTATTCCCTTGGAAATTCTTACTAGGAAAATTTCTGGTGTTATTATTTTTAGGATTGCGATCAGGTACAAACTCTTTCTTCTTCTATTCAAAGTTATTATTCCTTTTGGCCTTCCAGTTGGCCATACTCTCCTTTTTACGATTATGTTCATAATAGAAATTCGCTTTTCTCATTGCTTCTTCTAAAGTTTTCATATTGTCATACCCAATCTTGTCCTTTATATGATAAGGTAAACAAGTGAGAAACCGTTGTACCTTAGGTTTCTCGTCCACAATATATGGCACATACCTGAGCAGACTTAGAAATTTACTATTCAGTTCTTTCATATTCATTGTACCCAGTTCTAACTCGTAGAATTCCTTAGCCCTTTCCTCATAGTACTGTTCAGATAAAAATTTCTTTCTAAAATATTTTTTGAATGTACTCCAATTTATGTTTTTCTCCCTTATACTTTTTACTCTTTTTAAGTCGTGCCATCAAATATCAGCTTTTCCTGTAAGATTATAAATAGCCATCCTGGCCTTCAATTGATTAGAGTAGTTATAAATTTGGAAGTATTTCTTCATCCCGAATAGTCAGGATTCTATTTGTTCCCCCTTCTCAGTTTCTCCATAAAATGTTGGCGGCTTGATCTTCTTGAACTCCCCAGAGATTTCTTCATAAGGTTTATATTTTCTTTTCCTAGTGTGGTGGTTATCTTCACTACTGTCACTAGTATAATGAGAGTTTTGTTTATATACATCACCATATACTTTGGAAGATCAGCTACTTTCGTTTTTAACTTGTTTAGTCTTTTTATCTTTATGCTAATAACCTATATCCTCAGACTCAGTTCTTTTACCCTTTCCGTCAATATGAAATCTTTCTATTAAGATCTGATTTAGCTCCTCTTGAGCTCTAAGAATCCTCTCATTTTCTTTCTTAACTGATTCAATATCTGATTTTAATTATTTAACTATTTGTAGTAGTTCAGAAGAATTATTGGTTATATCTTCCAGTATAGGTTCTTTTTGAATATTATCTCATTCAGTGTAAGGAGATTTCTCATCCGCATATTATTCCAATCCATCCATACATGTCATTAACTGAGAAACAAAATTCTCTATGTGTATCATTCAAAGAAAACAACATCAGCATATTTATTTAAATTTATTGTTCCACATAAGCAAGTTGAGCTACATTAAGGCCTAGTGTTTGAACCTTGTGCTCTGATACCACATGTAATAACCCAAAAATTCGTAAAAATTTAAAATTTTCAAGTGACATAAAATGTTTAAAGTCGCAGATAAGTATCTGCTAAAGGTTAGCGGAAAAATAAAACAGTTTATTAAAGAACATGAGATCGCTTCTTTATAAGAACCTATAAACTAAAAGGTGTAATCTTAAAAATTTTGTTAGTGTTATTAATTCCTTTAAACAGTTGCAATTCTATTAGAGATAGAAAAGGACTTGCATTTTGCTGCTGCTAGTTGTACTGATGTTTATCTTTTTGACAAGTAGGTAAGAAATCTTGTTTGTTATCGAGGCTTATTTAGCGTTCAACTAACTCAATTGGATGGCTGGTTTCTTACAGGTTTAGCAGGTAAACGTAAGATCTAGTAGGGTGTTATTTAAAATCATGTCGAGAATCTACTTCCCTAGCGTGATTAAGATGCTAGTATTAGAAAATGTTTTAATATGATGCTTGTCTTCAAGGAGGTAATGTTGGTCTCAATTTCTTTTATTATCAAAACTTTGTAACGATGTTTACACAAGCTACAAAAGCATGGGTTAAAATATTGCTTGATCAATTAATGTTCCCAACCAATTGGATATTTATTATTTAATTTTCTAAAGAACAAATGTTTTTTGTTTAGATTAATGGTAATTGAGAGTTTACGTAAATAGAAAATAGTTCAAAGCTTGGGGCTTAACTCACCCCATACTATTTGATGCCTATCATAGTTATCTTCATCACATGACTCTATCTTGTTATATCCTTCTCTCAAATGAATGACCAAGTTACTTATACTTTTATTTATAAAGTCATCATTAAGTTATTTAGAATGTTATTGGAAACTCTTATATAGTTTTTGGTCTTCAGTTCACGAAAGACTCTTCCAATAATAACTCCAAGGCTGAGTTCCTAGAATTCATAGCTAGCTCTACTTCTTACTAATAAGTAAAACATGTTCTTCTCACAAATTTCCACTAAACCTAGTTAACACGCATAACTATCCAACTTGATTTATTATCCAAGAAAACTCTAATTAAAAAAATTGTTCATATTATATTATATAGTTGATCCTCTAAGTAATTATACTCCATGATCATACTAAATTATTGGAAATCATATAATATTCATAGTTTAACATGATTATAGATTTGATTAAGAAACCATTGTATTGCAGAAAGGGGTAGTTCTCCACTATAGAATTACACCCTCATTTCACAAAAGATTTCGGTGGACACGTGGAAATAATTTCAACCATGGGATGGTTGACTTAAAAGACCAAAACCCTATCTAGTTCATTTCACTCTGCAAGGGTTTCATGTCTGTGTGTTCGAGCTATAGGATCATGGCTTTCAATACCCTACATATACCTCCATCTTTGCATGCTGCTTTCAGCAAAATACACCATGAGATGAGCTGGTGTAATGAGGTCGTAAGTGGTTCTTTATTGCTTAAGAACTCTATGTGTAAAGGGAGTATAGGACTGTTTTTTTTCTTTGGCTTCGTTGGAGGTTAAAGAAGAAATTAGTGCACCGAGCCTTCTTCTCTTTTAGAGAAATATCCTTTGTTCTAGACAGAGGATATCTCGACTTTCTCGAAAAGGTGACTTCGGTTTCAGTTGAATCGGCACACAATTCTTGTTTTGGGTGGTTACTCTTCTGTAAACTATTGAGCTATTTCGGTAGTTGCATCCTTCACATTTCCAAAATGATAATATTGGCAGGTAAAAACCGGTCATAAGTTCACCTTCATGGAAGTTTTTAAAGTTTTTCAAATACCTTTTAACTGCTATTAATATTAATAAATGTGTTTACTGTGCAGGTTCTTCCTGTGGGGAAAGGGGTTTAGTGGTAGCTCAAACTGTCCCCCTTTCACAGACCCACTACCCTAGTAAGCCTCGGTTGCAAATGAGGTTTTCTTCCTACATAATGTTGTGGTTGTTGGAAGTTTGGTTCCTACGATTGAGAAAGGCATGGCCTTGGTTAATTGTTAGCTTAGATTATCAAAGATTTCTTGTTTTTCTGTAATAGTTTGAAACCATTAGAGGGTACTTTGTGCAGGGATGATGAAGGCTCTAGTAGCCATGATGGAAATTGGTTTTTGTGTTTCCTCCTTACGGCCTGAACAATGTAACTCTTTTTACTTTCAAAATAAATGATAGAGCTCAGCTCTTAAACCCATTGAGTATGTCGACCTCTATCTAGCTAATTTTTATAGTTTTTATAATAGATTCTAGAGGTAAGATAAGACTGTGAATTAGTTAGGATTTGTAAATGAATTAAGGATTTTACCTATCAGTAAAGAATGGTTACTATTCGATTTATATATTTTGCATAGTTCAGATTTGTTAACAGGCCTGAGCCTCGACCTTTAGTTCTAAAGGCTGTGAGCCATTTCTTCTTAATTGTTTTTGTTTTTAACAAATTGTTTATAGTAACTATTATTTTAATTATTACCATGTAAATACAAAGATTTACAGTACGAAGCATCTATGTAAATTTTACTATTTTTAAGGGTACTATTATTACTCTGTTTGGCTCAACAGGGTGATATTTAAATATACCCTACAATTCTATAATAGCATAATTTTTACATGGTAATTTCTTTGCTCTGTTTATTAAATTTTCCTTTAATTATTTTTACAACTATTTTTAATCCTCATAAAAGAAAGATTAGGGTAATTACTACAAACCCGAGAATATGATATGTTTATTTTTCAATAACCTAGGTGGGTCTAAATAGGTTACAGTAGAACCTTCTGTCTTAAATAAGAGACACATATTGTCTGGAATCAGATGTTATAAGATTGTTTTTAAAAATACCTTAACCTAGACCCTAGATGATAGTCTGTTTACTATACCTATGCTTATTTAATAAACTGTAAGTTTTGTGGTTTGTAAAAAAATACTTAGTATTAAAAATAGTTCTATAAGTAATATTATTACTAATTGTTTTTAATTACTTATGTTCAGTTCTTATCTAAAGTAAATACATTTAATCCATATAGTATTTACTACTTTACAGAATAAATCATAAGAAGAGTAGAGCAGAATTTAGCTACATTTTTCATTTAGAGTAAAAAGAATCATCATATCTACCTAAACACCCAGCTGTACTAGAGTACTGCCTGAGTCAGGCATGGAAAAATACAGTATGGAATTCTAATTCTATTTATTTCTCATTTTGCATATTTACTACTATTTCTAACAAAATTTGCAAATGACTAAGTCCAACATTACACAGTTACTCCTTTCTTTACAAACCCTAATTAAATACTAACATGCCTGTATTTAAAAACCAGTTAACATTTTACTCAAGATAGTAAATAAATATAATAACATGAAGACAAATAGAACATGCCAATGATAAGGTGACAAACAGCTTAAGGAGGTTATTCCTCCCAACCAACTCCTGGAGAAAGCTCAGAAAACACTTCTTCGGGGTCCCCGAGCCTATTCCTTGTCCTCCTGGTAAAGTATTGGGTGGAGAATATGACCTTAAGACCTTCTGTCACTGGACTAGTCCAATTATTTCAGTAATTAAAATCTAATCACATCAGTAAGAACTTCAACCTAATAGTTGCAATAAGTTCAGTCTCAGTAGTTAACCCCTCAAACTCACTTTAGTAATCCCCTCCATCAAATTTCTCAATGAGTAAATTCATTCACCCTGAATGATCACCTCTAAGAATAAGCAGCCTCAGCTGTCTTCAATGGGAAATTTTATAGAGATGCCTAGGTCTTCTAGGTCAGTTTTCATTTAATGATCCACCTGCTCCAATTCCACTTTCTTGGGGAATAATGACTACAAATATAGGGAAGTTGCCACCTACAATAGTTGGAAGTAGTTTGAGGATGCTGCCACTTGTTAGTGTACTCTCCACTGAGTCTCCTCCACCAAGTGACCAATAAACACTCTTTTAGCAGCTTCCCTATGCTGTTGTCTCATCATTTATTTATTTATAAATAAAATATTATGAATTACATTAATTATTCTTGATCCCACTTGGTCATCAATTACAAACTTAGCATAAAATATACAACAATATTCCTCAAATAACATTAAATTGTTTTTGCAAATTAGGGCATGTGACATTATGATCCCTCATTCACAGTTCGTCGGTATTGGTTTTCGGGTGACAAGACTCACTATGAACCCACAAGCACTAGTAATGTTAGATATGGCATACTTGATATTCCTGAGTCCGATATGGCATATCATGTCGAGTCAAAAATTGACCTTGGAACTATGCCTGGGGGCACTCCCACTCTTTTCCATGCAGAGAGGTTGGGGGCACTAGTCACATTGCACCTTCCATCCCGATTGTGGAGGCATTTTCACATGATCCTACTAGGCCTAGTGTTAGTAATCCTATTCATATACCAAGACCGAGACGAGTGAACATTGGGGACACCACTTACATTCCTTCACATGTCCCTTTGTCCTCGAACCCTGTTCCTTCAAATGCATTTTTAACAACTCATCCTCCCCATAATTTACATGGGCCTTCCATCCTGACTGTTGCTACTATCCATGGTCATTCTGCGACTACTACCACAATTGTATCTTAGAGCAGAGTACCTCCTGTTGTGTCAATTGGTCATGTACCTGTTTCTGGCTCATCTCATGTTCCACCTCGTGGAGCTTCCAATATACCAAACTATAGGACCTTCTCATGGTACATCCCATGGAACACCTTATGGAGCTTCTCATGGACATTCTTATGGACCGTAGTATGGACAAAACTACCAACCCTATGGGTACGGGTATCAACAACTCACTTACTCTTATAATTATGGATTTGTAGCACCTCATAATCAAGGTACCCCACATCATAATGCTTCCATGCAACCCTACATGGGTCAAATGGGAGGAGGTTATTGTGGACAAGGCCATGGTGTTTATAGCAATCAACCTTACATGAATCAAAATTATTAGAGATCATGGAATCGACCGACTCAACCTAGGCTCCCTTTCCTTGCAACATTAAACTTACTTGACTTGTTGAGATTGATGAACGATCATGTGTCTCATGACCCAGCATGGCCGGTAGTCCCTACCAAGCTTCCTTCAGACATTCCCAAGTTTTAAGGTAAGGCTGGTGAAGATCCTGGTGAGCATGTCACCACTTTCCACCTTTGGTGTTCTTCCAATTCCTTACATGACAATTCCATTCGTTTGAGGCTATTTCAACTCACCCTAACGGTTCCTGTGGCGAAATGGTATATAGAGTTACCGAGGGGGGATTATACTACATTTGATGATCTTGTGCTAACTTTCCTTAATCATCTCTAGCTACCCATACGTTATGATGTTGGTACCGAACTCTTGTCAACCTTTCGGTAAGATAAAGTGACACACATTTCAGATCATATTCAAGAGTGGCGTAGATGAAAATGGTCAATCAAAGCTTTTATACTACCATAGGTTCTTCTTGAGTGGTTCCTCGAATTGTTGTTACCTTACATCACAAAGGATGTTTCTACATCTAGAGTTCAAAATGAGGAACAAGCTATTTTTAGGGCACAAGAGTTGGATTTGATCTATGCTCCATTCGGAATTTTTTATGAGATTATACCTAATTCTCCTAGGTCCAATTTCAACCCCAAGATCAAGCCTCAGCCACATGCTGATGGTATTGTGGGATCTACAAGTACCAAACTTCTGGACTCGGTTGTGAAACAAGTGAACCAATTATCAATTAACCATTCTGCATCGGGACAAGCTATGACTTCATCTCAACCTACCCAGTCGGTGAATGTACTTTCCATGCAATTGTCGAACTCGAAATGAAACCAGCAGCCTAGAAGGAATAAGAAAAAGGGAAAAAATAATCATAAGGGTGGGAATAAGAACGAAAATGCTAATAATAATGACAAGAACACTAATTCTTGGGGGATAAGCAGTCTAAACATAAGGTGAATTTTCCTTGCAAGTTGTGTAAGGATGACCATCTCACTCACTTGTGCCCTCGTATGGAAGATGCCTCAAGGTTCATAGACTAATCCTTTACCCAACAATCAAAATATGAACTCAAGGACCATTGATCCTGGTTCTGCATCGAGTGGAAATCAAAATCCATCAAAGGCCAATAGTGGTCACAGTTGTATCAACATGGTGCATGTTGATAAAGTTGTGACTCGTGCGAAATATTATGGTTCGTCACAACCAGACCTTGGGAAAGAACCTTCCCCACCCGAGAGCCCTTTGCGAATTGAAAAGCCTATGGATAAAACTGAAGCTCCACCTCACATTCCTAAGAGAGTCCTAAAGAATTCAGGCCACAATATTAATGCCCAAGCCACCCAAAACTATTCAGTTGTCGAGGATTTGGGCCAGACTCCTTCTGCATTGTCTGCATTAGAAGTGCTTCAAAGGAAAGATTTGTTGTCTTCTCTTGGGGTTAGTGATGATAACTCTTCTACCATGATCAAAATTGAAACCATGGGAGTGTAGCCTCTCTTTACTTACTATGTGTCTCTTTTGATTCATGTAGAGTGTCTTAACGACACCATTAAGCATACTATCATTGATGAAGGAATTGCTACTTCTGTGATGTCTTTGCCGTGTTGGAAGGGTTTGGGTTCTCAAAAAATTCACCACTATGTTGACAAATTTTGATGGTAGATCATTTCAGCTGCATGGGATTCTTCCTTCTCTAGAGGTCCAATTAGGAGGGAAGAACATCACGATTGAGGTTGAGGTGGTTGATGTGCCCCTTGACAACAATATTTTATTGGGTAGGAATTGGATGTATAGTATGCAAGTCGTAGCTTCTTCCCTCTTTCGAGTAATATGCTTTCTGTTTAATGGGAAGATTGTTACGATTGATCAGAATTCATTCCATAATCTGAGTGTTAATGCATCATCGAGATCTTCTATCCCAATTATCGATCATTCTTAGCCGACAACTGGGAGTGTGGGTGTAAGTATGTATCCTTCTCTTATGGAAACCTTTAGTTGTCCTACACACATTCTTATCATTGGGTCTAGTTTCAGTGGGGCTTCATCCTCATTTAATTCGGTGTATTTTCGCACTACCCATATGGAAGATCCTTGAATTATTCCTTCACCAAGTACTTTGAGTGTGCCCATTGAGATAGACGTGTCGTTTCCTACAATAATGGTGGCATATCAAGCGCATCTTGATCAGGTTGTAGAGACTAGTCCTTCCTCTTCGCGGACAGAGGAGGAGGACCCATATGTGCTATCTGCATGGGCAGTAGAGTCATCTCACTCACATGATTTCCTCAATGATGTTTTTCCATTGGATGAAGCTATTCTTGAGTCCATGTCTGGGGTTGATCAACCTTGGGAAGAGTTGCATTATCGATCATATTTTTTCCTAAGATCGATCGTATGGAGTGTGATGACTTTAGGGAGATTCTTAGCAAGAATATTGGTAGCTCCATGGTTCCATTAAACTCTCGTAGTTAGATGGCTGATGGAAATAGGGCTAATTTATCACCAACCATTCCTATCAATATTTCTCGTGACCTTGGCAAGGTTGAGAATGTCTACATTGGGGCGGGTTATTCCCCTGATTAGATTAAGGAGTATATCGAGTTGTTTAAAGAGTTTCGTGACATTTTCGATTGGTCATATGAAAATATGTCAGGTATAGACCCTCATATTGTCAAACATGAGACCAAAACATATCCGGATGCAAAACCAGTTCAACAAAGTTTGCATGCAGGGAATCCTAGAAAAGAACCCGCTATTCAGGCTAAGATAGAGAAACTATTGAAAGTTGGTTTTATCTATCCCGTTCCCTTAACTGAGTGGGTTTCAACTCATGTTCTGGTGGATAAGAAGCAGGGAGCGATCCGTATATCACTGATTTCTATGACTTAAATCGTGCTTGTCCTAAGGATAATTCCCCCACACCATTTATTGATCATATTTTGGATGAGTGTGCCAGGAGTGAGGTATTTTCCTTTATGGACGTTTTTTTCGGATATAATCAAATTCATATCAAGCCCTAGGATCAACATAATACTGCATTTTTTTGTCCTTGGGGTACTTTGCATATCGAAAGATTCCCTTCAGCGTTAAAAACGTCAAAGCTACATTTCAGTGGGCCATGAGGATGAGGATCTCCATGAGAATGTCATATATTATTTGAACCAAAACCTTATGTTGAAGCCTGAAAAATTACAGGCGACAACAGTAAGGGATTCTCCCCAATCAACGTTCCCAACTAGCCCGTTGATTGTTTGGTATAGGGAATCCATCCGGTTTGCGGTCCGGCTACCGTAGGTCAAGTAACAAAACAAAGGCTTTACCGGTTGCGGCCCGGCCCACCGAGTTTTTGTGTTTTTGCCTTTAAGAAATGAAACGCAAGTGCCTAACTAAATGCAGGGTGATCAAGATGCATGGAGCAGTCACAATGTGATGCACATGTTCTTACCTCTCGTCTTGTGCTCGCAAGCAACCAAATCAGATACAATAAGAAATAAACTAACTATCTATTCTATCCCTAGGGGGAAGAATTATCATGTTGGGTGAATAACACAATCAATACATGCATTGTGAAATGTTTCAGATAGCTGAGACTTTCTTCCAAAACACATGAACACTCTACAAAATATTTCAACAACCCAATAGCTGATTATTTATGAACAAGCCAATATTATTCACCATGTAAAACTACATCACAAAAATAAACTTAAGAATATTCCAGCAAGAACATAGGTTCAGAAATCAGAACATTCTCACAGTTAAAGAGTCATAGCTGAAAACGAAATAGTTCCTCTTCACATAGCTCAATTAAATACATGTGATGTATTCCATATTGCACCTCTTCCAGCAAGCAAAGTTTGCAGTCTCTCATGTAAAATGAAGTAGTTCCTCTTACAATAGATGGTTTACAAAATTTCCCAGGGAAAAAGCCCCTTCTTAGTTCCCCTTTCCATATTTAACTACCCCTACAGAGTGCTTCGTTTTCCCCCTAGACGCATGACCTTTCAACTTCTCGAACGCTTCACATTCCGATCTTTTGTGTGCATGCAAACATGAAACACTTGGTAACTGATCCGTTTCTGCGTATTCATTATTCCGGCTTTTGTCTTCTACGGCCATGGTTCTCCACGGTGATTCCCTGAGCCTCAGTTATACCTCTGCCAAACGGTCCGTCTTTCTTCACACTGTAGCATTTTGATCACTCCTCCGCTCTCACCTGCAATCGATCGACAAGCATCATCCACTGGGATTACGTTATAAAATATAATAGTCAGATTAACTCATGAAACGACCAGCCCACAAGGAAGTCACCAAGCGCCGATACCACTACTTAGCCCATGGCGGGAAACTTACTGGAGGCTCAACAATACTTACATCGAATGGGTAGACTACTCCACAGGTGGGAAACACCATTAATTGGACGTCGAAAGGATGGTACATCGGAAGTTGAAAGGATCTCCCAGCCAAAATGGCGGATGGGACAAAGGTTGGAGACGAGCGACGAGGGCAGGAGGAGGATAAGTTGGACATCGGCAGACATTAAAATCAGAAGCTCAAAGGATCTCCCAGCCACAACGGCGGACGGGTCAGGGCTACAGGAAAGCAACTTAAGGTTAAATACAAATCGGACGTCGGCGAGATTTAGAGAGTCGGACGCAAGAATGATCTGAGGGCCGCAACGGAGGTGGAATAGAAGACTAACGGCTTCCGATCTGAAATTAAAAAGAGGTCCAATCGCAAGAAACAATCAAATATTCAAACATTTTTAAGGATCAAGCATAGCTGGGTCTGTTCTTTCTTCGAAAAGGCAACTCTGAAGAACAAAATTTTTCCTTTTCTTTGACCAGAAAACCAAACATCCACGACTCAAACCGAAGCTGAACAAGGCATAAATAAACCAGCTGACATCCATTTTCAAAGTAAAACTAAAATAAAAACGCCTGAGAGGCTCAAGAGTTTCACGACCAAACCAAGCAAAAACGATGAGGAGGGGCCCAGAATTTAAATAAAGTAAATTTAGGGAGAACAGTTGCGGCATCAACACCTTATAGATGCAGAACTTTGCTATTACCATGTGGAGAAGCTTGCCTTAGCCATCGTTCATGTGGTTCAGCATTTGAGACATGACATTCTCCTTCATCAAACCTTAGATGTAGCTCATATAAATCGATTTCAGTTCATCCTCACTAGAAGGATGATTGGGGGAAAATATAATAAATGGATTGTCATTTTGCAAGAGTTTCATCTCGAGTTCGTTTTGGTGAAATCGAAGAAGTAGTTTATCTTTGTGGATTTTATATCTGATTTTCCAAGTTTGGAGGAAGAGGTTTATGAGGATACGTTTATCGATGAGCATATTTTCCTTATCTCAACTTTGGACCCTTGGTATGGGGATACCATTCTATATTTGCAAACATTGAAGGCCCCTACTCACCTTTCATGGGATGAGTGACAATGATTACATCATGTAGCTAAGAAATACCTTATAGTGGATAACACTTTGTACCGCTGTGAGGTAGATTCCATTTTGCGTTGTTTTTTAACCCATGATGAGGCTGAGGTTGTGCTGAATGATTTCCATGGAGGAGCCTGTGGTGGTCATTTATCTTGGCTTTCTACAACCCAAAAAATATTGAGAGCAGGATATTTGTGGTCGTCCATCTTCAAAGAGTGCATTAATGCAGTGAATAAGTGCCACCATTTCTAGGTGTTTTCACGCAATATGCGCTCACGTCCAGCCCTGTTACATCCTATTGTCACCGCCGGTCCCTTCACCAAGTAGGGGGTTTATTTCATGGATTGCAACCCAGCTTTGGTTGGGGGGCATCATCACATTATTGTGGTTGTCGATTACTTCACTAAATGGGTAGAGGCTATGCCCATAGTTAAATATGACGGTGAGACTTTCATTTTCAACCAAATTATCACCTAGTTAGGCACTTTCAGAATAAAATTATGGAATAGTTGTCTTCCAAGTTAGGGTATAAGCAATAGCATTCATCTTCTTATTACCCTCAGGTGAATGGAAAAGTTGAAGTAGTGAACAAATCACTTAAGTATATTCTCCAATGAACCATCACACAAAGCAAGACTAATTGGCATATTATGTTGTATCCTGCTTTGTGGGCCTATAGAACCGCAGTTAAGACTGCCACCGGTTTCTCTCCATATCAGCTTGTTCATGGGGTGGAGTCAGATTTACTCATTGAATGCCAAATTCCCTCTCTGAAGCTAGCTATAGAGCTTTTACCTGACACTTCTGCATTAGAAGAGCATTTGGTCCACTTAAAGTAGCGCCGAGATGCCTTAGTGGCTCTAGAGGTTAACAAGTGTCGCGTCAAGGTCCAATATGATAAGGCTATCCATCTAAGGAGGTTTAATAAAGGTGACTTGGTCCTTTTTTGGGATCAATATAAGGAACCCTTGGGGGCAGGTAAATTTAATCCCATGTGGCATGGTCCTTACATGGTTAAATGAGTCTTAGAGAAAGGTGCCTATGAGCTGGTTGATTATGAAGGGACAGCCTTGGTGAAGCCTAGAAATGGGCTCTATCTCAAAAAATACTATGCATGATCTTTAGCCAGGGTTGATTGTTGTATATTATTGTACAGTTTTGCATTGCATAGTTAGGTTTTCTTATGGTGATTGAGTTTATTGATTAGATTTCGTTTCTCATGGGAGATGTCAATGGAGTCTTTCGTTTACATAGGATTTGCTGATGGTGCTAGCCGCCACACTTAGAACTCAGATTTGGTTGCTTGGGTGATTTATACTCCTATAGTTCAAGTATTGTATTCAATAGGCATATGTTTACAGCCCTCTTCGAACAATGTTGTTGAATATAGTGTTGTCATTAAGTTATTGCATGATGCCATTTCACATGGTGTTCATTCTCTTGAGGAACATCTTGATTCACAGTTAGTGATTTCACAGCTTAATGGCTTGTATCGCATTAGGGATCTGACATTATTACGAAGATTCTTACATGTTAGATAGCTAGAACAGAAATTTGAGAATATAACATACATTCATGTTCCAAGAATTTTTAATCAAGTTGCCGATTCATATGCTAACTTTGTGTTAGATTGGCATTTGCTTCATAGACCATAATCATATCACAAACATACATTTTACACACAAGTAAATATAAATAAAATCGATCATCATAAAAAAAAATTCATTAACATCCAAAAAGTGACATCATAATTCATAAGTGTCATATACAAAATTGGGGCTTTCGAGCCACCAACACATAATACACGCTCATACAAAAATGAATACACTCATGTCTCTAAGCCTGAGGAAGAGAGGGGTTTTGATCATGATAGAGAAATATGGCTCTAGCTAGACGTCGAAATAGTTGAACCCATGCTCGTGGTACACCAACCACCTGGCGCTACATGGCCCCAGGCAAGTCCTCGACTTGTGCCATGGGTGCCCTGTGTGTCAAATGAATAAAGTTTGTGTGGATGATTTGGAACGTTCGCTTCGTATCCACACCCATGATATCATCTCCTCTTCCCCTCCGTCGATGACGAGGGAATCCTTCTGGACATCATGGTCCTACATCTGCATATACATGATGGATTGTAACTATGTGTCGTCACACCAAAAATATGTCTTTTGAGTCAATATATCAATAAACACAAAAAAATTAAATAATTCAATACTTAAAAAGTGGGTTTGGGATTCTTTACCTATTTCACCATAAGCTTCTTATGGTGGTAGAAGCATATCCGAATCTCCACGGAAGTCTATCCTTTCATAGGGGTAGTCGTCTATGGTGACGATCCATCTCTGCCACCATGGAAAGAAATCTGCTGGGTAGGGGTTAGCCACCCTACCTCCTCCCAGTCTACACATGACATTCGCCCAGCATCACTGGGTTGGATCCTGTACCCCATGTGGAGCAATGTCTACCCTAGGGCTTAGCCCTAGCACCTGCTCAAAGAAAAATGTGCTCAGTATACTATCGAGCCCAAAGTTCCGCACCCTACCCATCTTCTAGTCACTGAGTTGTTGTTTCATGTTGCTCAACATCATCGTACTCCAGTCATACACTATAGGTTGCATGCACTCTACCACATAGAACATAATTGGCCATGAGGCCTGGTGGAGTGAGGCCAACCCTGCAATCCTTCCTAGTGCCAAAAGTATGGCCTTCAGCCCCAGAATCTATATAGAATTTGTCAGGATTTGACTCCCATCCTTGTCCATATCTGGAAAGAAATACACAACTATGTACTCATCTATGGTCATCCTGCCTCCTGGCCCACAAGATTGAAGGTTCACCATCTGTCCTCGTCGGGACAAACCAGTGATAAAATATATGTCCTCAACCTCAATGCTGAGCGACATCCAATCTATCTAAAATGTCTCAGATATTGGATCCCAATAGTCCACCAGTAGCTGGAGTAGTCTTGGTTTGGCCCTCAGGCTACCAATACACGAAAAGTTGTACAAGCCACATGCCCGTAATGCTTGTTGGGATCACCTTGCACAACTTCCTCAAAATCGCCATGCTCTCTTTCTCTCCACTCTAGCACCATCCTACACAAAAACCAAGTTGTTTGATCAGTCTTTGCCCTTTAAAACCTTATTTGCGGCCCGATACAAGACTATTCTCAAAACAACTGCATTTGTATAGGGCTTTCAATGCATTTTCCACGTATGGCTAGCCCTATACGCAAAAAAAGGACCAATTTTCACGTGGGCCGAAATGCACAAGTATGGATGGCTCACAAAATAAAATAGACCATGAAATTTGAAAAAATCTGCATCAAAATGAAAGAGGAGGGTATGAGAATCTACCTGGATCAAATGGGGCAGGAATCCATCAGACGATGTTCCTGGAATTTGCTTCTGAAGTTTTGAGCTCAAATGCACTATGTTGGGTAAAAATTTCAAATGGTATGAAAATTTTTAAATTTTTTACTATTTATAGAAAAATTTTGAAATTTTTACCCACTTTCTATAGTTTTTGACCATTTTGGACCATTTGAACTAATTTGATGTTGTAGGAACCCATTTTGAGTGCAGTTTGACCATTGCTTTGATCCGTTCATTCCTACTGCAGGTATTATGTCTAAACTAGCATATAGGTTAGGTTTCACATCCATTTGCACTTTGCATAACCTTATGACCATTTCATTTTAACCTTAGGTACGAACCCATTCCATCTTCTCAAAGAACCTTCTTGTTGATTTTAGAAGTGACATGTTGTGAATGGTATAGATTTACCATATATGGGTACCCTAGTTAGATCCTGTTTTGCATTTAGTGCCCATGCCAACATTTTTCCTTTAGGGTGTGGGAGTCCTTTGTATAGTACCGCCATGACTTTGAGAAAGAGCTTCATACTCCTCTTCACCTTTGTGCTGGCCATTTGCTTGGGAATCCATTGTATATGTCAAGTTGTAATTGCATTATCATGAGTTTTTCTTGCCTTATTAAGCCTTATATCGGCTTCCCTGACTTTTATTATCAGCCATATAGCCCAAGCTTTTCCATGTCTAGCCAAGCAGAGCCTTTTATATATATCTTTTGCATCTTGAATCCCCATTTTTTACTGAAAGGGGACTTTCCCCTGAGTGTCGTTATCCTGCACATGTCTCCTTGCATTGAACATAGGTATGTTATGCTACTTGTAACTAGTTTGTTTTCCCCTTGACACTCGTCTCCTACTAGATTGGTAACTATAAAGCACTTTTATTCTTTTTCAAGATTTTCAAAATATCTAAACAAGTCCAAAAAAATGAAAAAACAAAAAAGCCAGACAGGAAAAGATGTTATCTTTGGTAGCAGTCAAGTCATGTCACCTTTGAACAGAGCCTTGTATATCACATCCATTGGTTGGGTTAGTAGTTTGACTTTAGGAGCTGTACTCGTTTCCATGATTTTATCTCCACCGACTAGTTAAGCTTCCAGTCCTTATGGAGCCTCTGTTGATGCCTCCTATTTCGTAGATATCTCCTATTTTTGTATATCGAATCTATGCCACCTACATTCAGTCACCATTCTCATTTATGCTCTTATTCGAAGGAATTTGAAGCCTAAGTTGGCCATTCCTTAGTTGTCTTGAATTTGCATGTCGACCATTCCCAGTACTATTATTGGTTCATGCACATCTTGTTCGAGTCCTTCCACATTATACATCGTTGCTGAGTATCTCATGTTGGTTGATGGGGGATGCCTTAATGCCCTTTGTTATGGAGAAAACTTCCTATGGCTTGGGGTACCACGATAGACAGAGTAACTATAGAAATCAATCCCTTCCCATATGCAGGAGAAACCAAATATCTAACACTAAAGGATCTCAAAACATACCTTGTTCCGGATGGTTGATGTAGATCCCCATTGAGCTTTTTCACTCTCGCTTGTATTAGCAATTTTCTCTCTCAACATTCAGCAAACAAGAGAAGCATTCTATATGATGGTGTTAGACCTACTCTAGCATATATAGGTAATAACATATAAGCATTTAAAATCATCCATGGATTCAATACTCATTTAAATACACATTATTGGATAGGAAAAGATATTTCTATTAATATAAAACAAAGATTACAATAGTGACAACCTCTGTCGGCACGCCTATGAATCGAAGAAACTGAGTCCTCCACCTGGGCCTCCACCACTTCAACCCTCCATCTCTCGATAGTAAGCTCACAAGCAAAGGAAATCTTTGGAAGAACACAAAGTGCTCCAAGGGACAAAGGGATGCAGACTCAAGTATAAGCTCCAGCAACAATGGAATATAGTTTTCTTGCTCTTCAATGTATCTAAAGGGTTCCTTATATAGTGCTTCAATGGGGTAATGGAAGGTCAAATCCGAGCGATCTCAAGGAAAATTTATGGAATGCCAAGAGACAAGTGACTTGGATCCACATTAAGGAAAACTCCAAAACTATTTGGCCTTTTGCACACATCCCGATGTACGCGGTTTTGAGGGTAATATCCGCGTACATACGCGAGAATAGGTTTAAAATTCGCTTATGGAAAATAATGCATGTTTTTAGGGATGGTCTTGGAAACATCAAAGGTACAAAAATGGTCCATGGGGTCGAAAGAGTCTGCAGAGGGACAGGAAAGGCCATAAAGGTGTGATCCACCATGTATGGTAAAATCAGTTGTAACAGATGCCCCCTAATGTGTGAGGTCAGAGGGGTGATACGATGGCTGAAATACATTATAAGTTCATCCTAGAAGTGGAGTGATGAAGAACCAGGTGGAAGAACCAGCCATCCAATAGTATAATACAATAATCAAACTCTGCACATAACTGTAAGTACATATAGCAGTCCCAGATACATAAGAGTACAATGGCCATGAATAGGCATGATACAAAATATGACATGTGTGGTCATCACCACGTACAATATAAATAGATCAGAATCTCCATAATGAATATATACAAAGGATCATGATCTCCATGAAAGCTGAAGATATCTTACATACACTAGAATCAAGTCACGAGAGTTGAAATCTCATGAACACTAGGACGATCAAGGAGGTAGCATATCTGAAATGCCACCAATATGGAAAGTATTCTACACAATCTTCTATGAGTACATGTCCTACTATGTGAATAGAGGTGTCAAGGTTGAACATAGTAGTCCATCATCTAATTACTAGTCATTGATGTATATTGTTAACAGACGCGAGATCACCCACCAATAATGAAAATGGGAATCAAGGTACTAGAGTGCAAACTAACAAGTCTAAATAAAAGTGTTGAGCTCAAAAACTTGAAAGGATCCATCGATCAGGGGACATTGACATATTCCCAAAATTGTCGATGGTGGGAGAACCTGCCACTAATGATTGCAAGTCTCAAGGCACTCAAAATGAATCTAGATTCCTATCCCAGAATAAATGATCTAAAGTTGATGGGATGAAATACGTTGGAAGGAGGGCATTAAGGCATCCCCCATCAGCCAAAATGAGGTACTCAACAAAGTTGTATAATGTGGAAGGACTCAATCATAATGTGCATGAACCAGTATCAGTACCGAGAATGGCCAACATGCAAAGTCAAGATACCTGAGGAATGGTCGACTCAGGTTTCAAATTCCTTAAAAAAAGAGCATAAAGGTGAATGGTGACTGAATTTAGGCAACATAGACTCGATATAAAAAAACTGGGACATCTCTGCGACATAGGAGGCATCAACAAAGGCTCCATAAGGACTGGAAGCTTAACTAGTCGGTGGAGATAAAATCATAGAAACCAATACATATCCTAAAGTCAAACTATTAACCCAACCAACGAATGTGATATACAGTTGTTGAGGCCTGGAAATGCAACAACAACAAGGGATTCTCCCTAGTCAACGTTCCCAACTAGCCTGTGACTGTTTGGTGTAGGGAATCCGTCCAGTTTGCGGTTCGGCTACCGTAAGTCAAGTAACAAAATTAAAAGGTTTTACCGGTTGCGGCCTGATCCACCGTATATATTTTTTGTATTTTTTGACTTTATGTTGCAAGTGCCTATCTAAAATTCAGATTGATAAAGAATGCAAGGAGTGGTCACAATGTGATGCGCATGTTCTTACCTCTTGTCTTAGACTCTCTCACATCTAAATCACACACAACTAGAAAATACCACACTAAAAAGCTGTCTCTAGGGAGCAAGATATTAATTCATGAGTAATGTAATACTGTTCACATATTAAGACAAATCACAGATAGCTTTTATTAGAATCAAAACACGTAAACATGAATAAAGATATAAACAACAAGGTAGCTCATCAACAGTTAAAACCTCCATTACTCATAGTGGAAATTATCGTATAATATATCAGAGAATATTCAGATAAGAACATAGGTCCAGAAAGTTAGAACACTCTCACAGTTAATGAAATAGAGTAGAAAACGAAATAGTTCCCCTTCAACATTGTTCATTTATCACATTCGAACATTCCACACAGCACCTTCTCCAACAGGCAAAATTGTAATTTTTTTATTGTAAAATGAAGTAGTTCCTCTTACAACAAGTGGTTCACAAGTTTCCCCTGGGAAAAGCCCCCATTCCCTCTAACTTTCCTATCTTTATACAAAAACAACAAAACCTTTGGGTTTCCCTGCCCCCTGACCTTCCAGGTTCCTGACTATTTCAATCTCACCATTTTGTCAGTTTGTGAGTGCTCATAATTTAGGCAATACGTTACATTTTGGATTTAGTCTCATGAGTACTTCATATAACGGGACTAGCTCAGTAACTGACGGATCCTTTCCAAGCCTGGGCTTCTGTTTCCATTGATTCCACTTTGTCTTTTATTCATCCCTTTTAAGATCCTGTTGATCTCAGAACATCTCTGCCTATCACTTTTCAACCAACTTCCTTCTGCTTTGTCCTTCAGCTATGTCTTCTTTGCAGGAATAATCTGAAGACTCTTCTAAGTCCATCTGCAGTCAAGGCAAAAATTTATTATTAATTTAGACTACATCTTTTCAACAAATGTAAACCATACTAACAATAAAACTGATCATCAAAATGAGGCCCTATACTACGTTCTCGTCGCGAAAACCTTAAAATGATAGGATATGAAACCTTCATCACCCATTAGATAGGGTAAAAAAACCCACATAACAGGCGTGAAAAACCTTCATCGGTAGGAAAATCACTAAAGCATCGAGAGGATAGTTTAACTCATAGCCACAACGGTAGGTTTCAGACAGATAATGAGTTTCGTGGGACCATTAAGCCTATCAGCGTCGAAAATACTAAACACTAAACCATCGGGAAAAAACTCATTGTCGGCAAATAGAACGACATAACGTCGGGAGGTTAGCGCATTACGCAGCCGCAATGGTGGAAGATGAAAAGACTACGGGCTCCGCGACAAATAAACATATCAGCAAAAACTGAAACAAAAACATTGGCGGGTGGAGTAGTTACAATGGCGGACACTTAGTTTAATCGGGAGTCGCAATGGTAGAAGACAATCAGACTACCACCTTTGATCAAAGTTATAAAACTTTCTGATATGGCACAGAAAAATCATGAAAACATTAAGTGCTTGAAAAATATTAAGGTTGTGCAGTGGTCTAAAAGCTTGTCTCATCTCCAAAACAATGGCTTCATAAAGATCAAACACCCCAACTCAAAATTCAACAAACCTCCGACAATGCAAAGCAAATCAAAATAATAACACCATAGCATCGAAACCGTCAAAACAATCCATCGAAAAATCATTGTTCAGCTTCCGCAACAGCGGCCCTCATATGGAAATATGGCTTCAATGCATTGTTAAATGACCTCCAAACAACCAAACTAAAAATGTTACATTCCGACAAACTTTCTACTGAGTAGGGATGAAAAGTTTGTTTCACCTCCGAAACAACTACGAAAACAAGAAACAGACTTCTGATATCAAAGACAGAAATCACAGATCAAAGGATAACAATTTAAATCCAATTTCAAATTCCTCAACCAAAAACAGTCTCAGACATAAGCAATTTTCTGAAAGCATAAAAGCAGTTGACCTCAAAAAACAACTAAACTTGTAGCAGAGGAGAAAACAAAAACAGAGTTCATGAATTCAAACGATTCTAGGCAAGATAAAAATTAAAAAGAGGGTCCAAAATTTCAAAAATTTGGGAAAACAGTTATGGCTGCAACAATTGGCGACTACCTAGTTAACCTAGATCTCTGAACAGTTTATTCCTTAAGCATCAGACTATTTAATAATAAAATGAACATGTTGAATTATTCTAGATGTCTGGATTACCCAAATGGAAAATATATGTACTTTTAATCATTGATGATAGTCCAATTTAGGAGAATGGAAAACAAGATTTCCAAGTCAAGATAACTCTTTCGAGGCTAGGAAGATGAGTTTCATTTATTACCTCTATCTTCAGGTAGCTGCCAGCTTGGACACCACAGGATTGTAACATATGGTAAATAGAAATATTCATTTGTTCCCCATTCCCATGCCGTTTTGCACTTTTTTGTGCTTTTGGGCTCTTGTCCTTTTCTTATGAGTCCTCCTGCATTCTTTTCTTTCTGAATTTTTTATCCAGGTTCCTCTATCCATAGTGTTCTTTTGTGTGAGAGATGTATTTGACTTTCAGCTCACGGACGGAGAGGAAATTTTGGCAATTTAGTACTTATATGGTTCAGTACTTTGTTTAGATCCATATTGCTTTCATAGGATATTTTGACTCTTATCTGCCTTTTGGCATTCAATGTGAGATGGATGGAGCCTCAAAATAGTATTCCATACCTTTTGATCCTAGTTTATTTTACAAGGATTAAGTAGAACTTCAATGTGTTCATAGCCATTCGGGTAAACTGCTAAAATAGAAGAAATTCTTTTAGATAAAACAATAGTACACAGTCTTACACTTAAGGACTTTAATTACTCCAGAATTCTGATGCTCTCCATGCAACCAAAAGTTTGCCTACTTTTATTGAAATCAATCAAAATCTAAACTAAAACAAAACAGAAATAAAATAAACAAGATAAACAACCAAATCAATTTATTTATGTACAAGGTAAAAGAACAAAACTCAGGAAAAATAAGGTTTGAGAACTAAACCATTTACTGGTAAGTTCTCTTCCCACCCCTATAAATCCTCCAATTTATAGGTTGAGGGGCCAAGCTTTGCTGCAATCTGGAAAGGGCCTACCCATAACTGTTGAAATTTCATGTGTTTTCCTTTCTCATCATGGGGGTGTTCCCATTTGAGAACCAAATCTGCCACCTCGAATTCTTTTGTTCCAGCTTTGTGTTTATCAAACCGTCTCTTTAATACCTCCTGTTGTTGTTTAAAATGTTCTCTGGCCTTGGATCTAGACTCTTCTGGATTCAAAATATTATGTATCCTCATTTGCAAGACTTCGTTATCTGATCCTCTGGATTCTTGAGTGATTATGGAAGAGGGTAACATGATATTGGGGGGTAGAATGGCCTCTTTTCCATAAACAAGGGTATATGGGGACACACCTAACGAAGTATTGGGGGTGACCCTATCATCCCAAAGAGCATTTGGTAATGCTGAGTGCCAACTCCTCTGATTTTCTATCACTATCTTTTTAAAATCCTAGTCAGATTCTTGTTTGTAGATTCATCCAAACCATTTCCCTGTGGGTAGTAATTAGCAGAGTAATGCAACTGAATTCCTTTCTCATGAGAAAATGCAGTTAATCTAATCGAGGAAAAGTAAGTAGCATTATCGAAAACTAAAGAAATTGGAACTCCAAACCTAGTCATAATATGATCTTGCAAGAAGTCCATGACCGCATCTTCATTTACTTTACGCAACGGAATGGATTCTACCCAACGAGTGAAGTAATCGGTTGCTATCAGAATATACTTGTGTTGCATGGAAGAATTTCGCTTGATCTCTCCAATGATGTCCACCCCCCACTGCTCAAAAGGTTATGTTATCATAACAGGCTTTAATGGTCCTGCTACTTTAACTTGTCTTCCACCACACCTTTGGCAAATGTCGCATTTTCTGACATGGGCATGTGCATCTTTGAATAGTGTGGGCCAATAGTATCCAGCTTTGATAATTTTATGTGTTGTAGTATCTTCGAAGAAATGTCCTCCAGCAGGCCCATCATGTAAATCTATCATTACCTTCTTCACATCTTCTTTCTCTAAGCATCTAAGAAGAACTCCATCATAATTCTTTATGAATAATATTCCTTCAACAATTTGGTATGAGGCTGATTTATGACACAGTGCTCTTGTTTGCTTAGAATTCCAATGTTCTGGTAACAATCCCGCCCGAAGGTAATGCACAAGATCTCTATACCAGGAGTCCGAAGCTATGAAAAGAGGACATACATCCATCAAATGTAACTCATCTTTGTCTTCCCAATCATGTTCTTCATTGTCTTTACTTCCAGTCATCAGTTTGCACAATACTTTCCCTTTAACTATGGAGGCTGGTTTGAATTTGAGGTCATAATCCTATAGAGCTATTACCCAGTTTCCTCTTCTTTCTCCTAACTCCTTTTGTATGAAAAGAGACCTCACAGCTGGGTGTGGAACTATTACCTTTATCCGGTTCTTAAGTATATGTGGTCTGAATTGTTTCACCGCTTTGAACACTGCGTAAGCTTGTTTATCCACAGTTGGGTAATTCAATTCAGCCCCTTGCAGACCAGTGCTCATAAATGATATGGGGAACTCATCTCCCCTATCTTCCTTCTGGGTAAGCACAACTGCTAGTGAATCATCAGATGCGAAAGTGTACAGAATAAAATATTTCACAAAATCTGGACTTTTGAGGGAGGCTGCATGCATGACAGTTGTCTTTATTTTAGTGAATGCATTCTTCTCTATATCATTCCATTTGAATTGTACACTTTGCTTTACCATTTTCTGCAATGTTTGACAATTTGAGCGAAATCTGGAACAAACCTTCGCACGAAGTTTATTGTCCCCATAAATGATTGCATGCCCTTTTTATTATGGGGTAAGGGAATCTGTTCAATGGATTTGATCCTTTCTAGGTCTATCTAGATCCCCTTATTAGAAACCACATGACCTAACAACTTACCTTCTGTAACGGCAAACACGCACTTCTTGGGGTTTAGTGAGATACCATATTTTCAGCAGTGTTCAAAAATATGCTTTAGATGAAATGCGTGTTCCTCTCTTTTCTTTGAGAATATCATGATGTCATCGAGGTATACTACAACACTACAACCGATCATACCATGGAAAGATATGTCCATAGCCCTCTGGAAAGTAGCTCCAGTGTTTTTGAGTCCAAAGGGCATCCTTCTGTAAGCAAAAGTTCCCCACCTGGTCCTGAATGTCGTTTTTAGTCTATCTTCTTCGGCTACTAATACTTGATTGTAGCCTGAGAATCCATCTAATAAAGAGAAAAGTTCAGAAACTGAAACCATTTGCAATATTTGCTCCATGGGTGGAACAAGATAATTGTCTTTATCTGAAGTGCGATTTAAGTTTCTAAAATATACACATAGCCTGATTTCTCCAGATTTCTTCCTTACCGGTACCATATTTGAAACCCATTTCGAGTGTCTAACCTTGAAGATAATTCTAGCATCCAATAGTTTCTTAACTTCACTCTGGATTAAAGGTTCTAATTTTGGATGCATTTTCCTTAAAGGCTGCTAATAAGGTTTGATTCTAGATCTGATGAGGATAACATGCTGGATAATATTGGTGTCATATGTCTTCATATCTTCATACGTCTAGGCAAAAACATCTTTGTATTGCTTGAAAAGAATGATAAACTTATTCCTTTCACCTGTGGAGTAGCATTTTCCCAGATTCACATATTTAGGCTCCATTTTAGTCCCCATAATTATCAACTCGAACTGTAAAGATGAGATATGAGTCTTCACATTCGCTGGTCTTCTAAATTTCTCATTTAAATCAAACATACATTCTAAAGTCTTGAATCCCTTAGGAATAAAATTATCGAATTTTAGCTTGACTCGATGTTCTTCATCATCAATAATCGCCCCTTTGAAGGTCTCCTCATTTGTAAGAATTCTATAATTTGTTGATCATCATTGAACACTTGTAGATTGGTAATCATATCTAGAACTGAAGGCCTGAAAAAGCAATTCAACAGAGCATCGATTATTAGAGGGCACAAGCCTCACCACTGAGGTGGCCAACAAGTCAGCTGCTGCATTCTTAAGTCTTGGAATCGATATAATGTTAACTGCATTAAAATATTTAAGCAAATCCCATACGTCATTTTGATAAGCTTTTAAATGAGGAGAAATGCAATGTATTTGATTCCGAATTTGTTTCACAATTATTTCAGAATCTCCAAACACTTTCAGATTATTTGCCTTTAATTCAATTGCTTTCCTTAATCCCCGAACCAACGCTTCATATTCAGCTGTGTTATTGGTGCATTCAAACTCTAACCTACATGAAAGAAAATGTTTGTTTTTCATAGGGTCAATCAGGACACAGCTGGCTCTTGACCCCTCTAAAGTTTTAGAACCATCAAAGAAAAGCGTCCAAAAATCGCTAACCACTACTGTGCAAGAATTAACATCTACATCTACAGCTAATTCTACTATTTTACAATCGATTTCATCATCCTGTGAAAACCGAAGGAGATCAGGCTGAGCATCTAATGTATTGCTAGCTTCTTCCGCTTGATAGTTTCCTGGTTCTAGCTCAGTAAAGTAATTTCCCAAAACAGAATCCACTGGTTCATTTTTACCTTCGAACTGAGTAACATTGTGTTTCATGTGGGGCTCCCTCAAAACCTTAATTTGATTTTGGCTTCCTTTATATGGTAGCCATAGGTGTGACCAATCCAAGGAAAAATATCCATTCATCTTTGTTGACCAATATCTACTCAAAATAAGTCCATAAGCCTCCGGTATGTCAGCCACCACAATATCAATGAATTGACATACCTTATCATTTGAAGATAAGCGAACGAGAACATCCTCCATTTCCCCAATTACCTTCAAATTCATTTTATCCAACTGAATGACCCTCCAGGTAGATGGTTTAGGTTTTCCATTTATCTTTTTGCAGACCGACAGTGGCATGACGTTGACTGATGCCCCCGAGTCTACTAGGCATTTATGCACATTGTGGTTGAAAATTTCAAAAGTAAAGAGAAAAGGTGGATTTTTGCTTTTAGGCTTTCCTCCCATACTTGCTTCACCAATTTCTTCTTCCTGGGGCTGATTGTCAGTGGGAAGCCTCTCCTCTGATACTTCAAGTGCTTTCAATAGCTTTTCTTTCTGTTGCGACACATTGCACATTTCAAATAATGAGATGTTTGCCCTTACCTTTTTTATATCCTCCACAATGTCATAATCCATCTTATGTTCTGTGAGATTCGATTTAACATTATTTATTTTTTCTTCATTAGGCTTAGTAGGCATGTTGACTTGTCTAGGATTTTGACTGGTGATGGTAAATTCCAGAATTTTATTAGTTGTGGAGTTGTTTTGAAATTTCTTGATATTCTTTTGAAGTCTTTTGATCTTCGGGAGCATAAGACTGTTTTCCTTAATCAACCCTTGGCTTCTCGTCATTACATTTGTTTCCAAGATGCCCTTGTGTCTCAGGTCCTTTTCTTTGTCGGCATCAAACAACGATACATAGTCCCATAAAACCATGGTGTCACATACCCCAATTTTATAAAAAAATGTTAATTGTTTTAATTATATTTCCTAAGACATTATGTTAAATTTAATGCTAAGTAGGAACTGATGACTCAGAAAAGTCAAAAGAAGTGGAATCTAATTCTGAATATTTTATTATTAATAAATAAAATGTGGAGACAACAGCATGGGAGAGCTGTTAATAAGAGGTTACTGGTCAAACTGGTGGAAGGAACTAGGTGGAGGGCAAAAGACAAGTGGCAGCTTCCTCAAACACTTCCTAGGTTGCAGGTGGCAACTTCCCTATATTTGGGGTCATGATCCCCCAAGAAAGTGGGATCAGAGCAGGTGGATCAATAAATGACCACCAACCCAAAAAGACCTAGGCAATCTTTTAAAGGTACCCAATGAATAGAGCTGAGGCTGCTCAGATATTTTGGGGAGAGAAGAATCATTCAGGAGGAATGTTATTCAAGAAATTCATTGGGGACAAGGGAACAGTAAGGAAGGTGTGTTGAGAGAGAATATGCAGTAACTTGGTCTGTTACAACTTGTTAGATGGGAGAACTTACTGTTAAGTTAAGGATTATTACTGAGTCTGAAGACTAGCATTTGACTATTGCGGCACCTAGTTCCAGCCAAGGAGACCAGAGCAAGCTCGGGGGTCCTAAGGAGTCGTTGTTTGAGCGCTCTCTAGGATTTGATAGGGAGGAACGGCCTCCCATTGCTGTTTTTGTCCAAGCTCCAGAACAGGTTCTGCCATCTGCAGTCTTTGTTTTTAATATCTGTGTATGAATGAATGTTATGTTGCAGTTTATAATGTAAGAACTTAGAGGGTTTATTCATGGAAGTGTTCTCAGTTGTTTATTAATTAGAATCGTTTGATGAGAAATAAAACCCCGCCTGTGTTTTTCCTCATCTGGAGTGACCAGACCGTACTCCAGCACAAGGGTGAAATTATGAATTAAGATCATAGGATGCAATTATAGGATAAATTGTTAGTTTGTTTAAAAGAATATATACTTTTATTTTCTACCAGAGCAATAGCATTCTGTACAAGAGGTAGAATTAGGGTTAGACTTAAGTCAACATGTTAGATTTTAGAACAAGGAAAGAAATTGTATTTTCTTATACTAACAGAACTAGATTCAGATGGGTACACAGGTTTTTTGTATAATTTCTATTCTAGAAACTTTACTATAATTTTTGAAAACTGAGAAAATAAATTACTAGATAAAGTATGTAGTAATAGAATGAATAGAAATGTTTTTATTTATATAGTTAATACTTCTAAGATGTTATACTATAGAATGTATAGAAAAGCAATCCGTAAGTAGTAATAACAAAACTATGATGTTATTCTGTAAGAAAATCAGTGAATTTATAATCTGCTTACAGCTGCAAATTTATCTA
>LPNX010203196.1:185312-196320 GCA_001517045.1 Pseudotsuga menziesii | reverse complement strand
TATGAGTCAGCAACTTGATTAAAAATTATTGAAACATGTATGTATGTTATGTTCTCAAATTGTCGTTCTAGCAATCTCACACGTAAGAATCTTCATAATAATGTCGTATCCCTAATACGTTACAAGCCATTAAGCTGTGAAACCACTAACTGCAAATCAAGACGTACCTAAAGACAGAGGACACCATGTGAAATGGCATCCCGTAATAACTCGATAACGACACTATATTCAGCAACATTGTTCGAAGAAGTCCGTAAACATACGCCTCCTGAAGACAATACTTGACTCGTAGGAGTATAGATCACCCAAGAAGCAAAAGATGAGTTTTGATTGTGGTGGCTAGCACCATCAGTGAATCCTATGTAAGAGGAAGACTCCATCAACATCTTCCATAAGAAACGAAAGCTAATCAACAAACCCGATCACCATAAGAAAACCTAACTATGCAAAACGCTATACAATAATATACAATAATCAGCGCTGGTTGAAGATCATGCATAGTATTTTTTAAGATAGAGCCCATTTCTAGGCTCCGCCAAGGCTGTCCCTTCATAATCCACCATCTCATAGGCACCCTTCTCTAACACACGTTTGACTACATAAGGACCATGCCACATGGGATTAAACTTCCCTACCCCCAAGGTTTCTTTAGCTTGATCCCATAAAATGACCAAATTGCCTTCACTAAACCTCCTCAGATGGACAGACTTATCATATTGGACCTTAACGCGACACTTATTTACTTCTAGAGACACTAAGGCATCTCGACGCTACTCATCAAGCTACTCTAAGTGGACCAAACGTTCCTTCAATGAAGAAGTGTCTGGTAAAATATCTATAGCTAGCTTCAACGAAGGGATTTCACATTCAACCGGCAAGACAGACTCCACCCCATGTACGAGCTGATATATAGAAAAACCGGTGGCAATCTTAACCGCAATCATATAGGCCCATAAAGTAGGATATAACATGATATTCCGATTCATATTGCTTTCTGTGATGGTTCGTTGGAGAATGGACTTAAGTTATTTGTTCACTACTTCAACCTGTCCATTCGCCTGAGGGTAATAAGAAGATGAGTGCTCCTGCTTATACCCTAACCACGAAGCCAAATCTTCCATCATTCTATTCTGAAAGTTCCTACCATGGTCAGTGACAAGCTCTTTCAGAATGCAGAACTGAGTAATAATTTGGTTGATTATGAAATGCACAGTTGTTTGACTGTCAGATTTAACCATGGGCATAGCCTTATCCCATTTCATGAAATAATCAACAGCCACTATAATGTGATGATTCCTCCCAGTCGAAGCTCGGTGGCAATCCATAAATTCAATCCCCCACTTGGTGAAGTGACCGGTGGTGATAATTGGATGTAATGGGGCATGATGTGAGTGCATATTGCATGCAAACACCTAACAAGGGTGACACTTCTTGACCGCAATGACACAATCTTTGAAGATTGACAGCCAAAAATATCCTGTTCTCAATATTTTTTGGGCTGTAGATATCCCAGATAAATGACCACCACATTCCCCTCCGTGGCAATCATTCAGCAAAACCTTAGCCTCATCATGTGTTAAATAATGACGTAAAATGGAATCTACCCCACGATGGTACAAAGTGTTATCCACTATAAGGTAGTTCTTAGATACATGACGTAATCGTCGTCGCTCATCCCATGAAATTTGAGTAGGGAATTTCAATGTTTGCAAATATATAATGATATCCCCATACCATGGATCCAAAGTGGAGATAAGGAAAATATGATCATCGACAAACGTATCCTCATAAACCTCCTCCTCCTCCACACTTGGAAAATCAGAAATGAACTCTGCAAAAATTGATGATTTTTTTTATTTCTCCGAAACAAATTCGAGATCGAATTCTTACAAAATAACAATCCACTTATTATACTTTCTCTCGATCATCCTTCTAGTGAGGATGAACTGAAATGGATTGACATGAGCTACCACCAAGGTTTAGCGAAGGATAATGTAATGCCTCAATCTCTGAACTGCATGAATGGTGGCTAAGGCAAGCTTCTCCACATGGAAATAATAGATTTCCGCATTAATAAGGTTTCGGCTCAAATAATATATGACATGCTCATGGAGCTCCTCATCCTCCTGAACCAAAACCATACCAATTGTCTCCATGGACGCAGCCACATAAATAAAAAAATCATGGCTATAGTTGGGTGGACTAAGCACGGGGGCCGATGCTAACGCTCGCTTAAGAGAATCAAAGGACTCCTAGACTCACTCATCCTAGCAAAAGGTAGTGTCTTTCTTTAAAAGACACATAAATCCTTTAGTTAAATTGGAAAAATTAACCACGAATCTCCACAAAAAAATTTCCATGCCTTGCAAACATTGAAGATGTCTAATATTGCGCAAGGGAGATAATTTAAGTATTGCCTCAACCTTTAAGGGATCGACTCTTATACCCTCCTTGGAAACAATGAACCCTAGCAAGTGACCAGAATTCATGCAAAAGATGCACTTATGAGGATTTAACCTAACCTGGTAATGGCGGCATCTTCCGAATACTAATCTCAAATGGTATGGATGACACACTCTCAGCTAAGAATGAGCAGCAAGATCATCCAAAAACACTTCGATAATTGTTTTGAGATCATGAAAAATCAAGGTCATAGCCCGTTGAAATGTGGCTCTGGCATTTTTAAGACTGAAAGGCATCTTTTGATAGGAAAACGTACCCCAAGGACAAATAAATGCAGTTTTATGTTGATCCCCAGGTTTGATCTGAATCTGATTATATTCGGAAAAACCGTCCATGAAGGAAAATACCTCGCTTCTCGCACACTCATCCAAAATCTGATCAATAAATGGTGTGGGAAAATTATCCTTATGACAAGTACGATTTAAATCATGGAAATCAATGCATATACGGATCACTCCTTGCTTATTATCAACCAGAACGGGGTTTGAAACCCACTCCGTCAAGGGAACAGGATAGATAAAACCAGCTTTTAACAGCTTCTCTATCTCAACCTTAATAGCTGGTGCTTTTCTAGGATTCACTGCACACAAACATTGTTGAATGGGATTCGCATTCAGATAGGTTTTAATTTCATGTTTGACAATACGGGGGTCAATACCTGGCATTTCTGCATATGACCAAGTGAATATGTCACGAAACTCTTTGAACAATTTGGTATACTCCTTAATCTCATCAAGGGAACAGTCCACCCCAATGTAGACATTCTCCACTTTGCCAAGATGGCGAGAGATATTGATAGGAATAGTAGGTGATATATTCACCATGTTCCCATCAGCCATCTAACCAGGAGAGCTCAATGGAACCACGGGACTACCAATCTCTTCTCGCTAAGAATATCCCTAAAGTCCTCACATTCCAAGTGGTCAAGCTCGGGAAAAGAATAGGATCTATGATGTAACTCTTCCCAAGGTGGCTCAACCCCAGACATGACCTAAATAATGGCTTCATCTGATGGAAAAACATCATCAAGGCAATCACGTGTGTGAGAGGACTCAACTTCCCATGCGGGAAGCACATACCGGTCCTCCTCCTCTGTCTGCGAAGAGGAAGAACTAGGCTCTGCAACACAATCAAGATTTGCTTGATATGCTATCATTGCTGTAGGAAACAACACATCTATTTCGATAGGTCCATTCGAAAGACTCGGTGAAGGAAGAATCCAAGGATCCTCCATATGGGTAGTGGGAAAAGACATCGAATTCAATGAAGATGAATCCCCACCAAAACTAGATCCGATCATAAGAACGGGTGTAGGAAAACTAAAGGTCCCCATAAGGGATGGATACATACCTGCACCCACACTCCCAATTGCCAGCTAACAATGATCGATAATTGGGATAGAAGCTCCCGATGATGCATTAACACTCGGATTTTTGAATGATGTCTGATACGTAACAATATTCCCATTAAATGGAAATCATACTACTCGAAATAGAGAAGAGGCTATGTCTTGCATACTATACATCCAATTCCGACACAGTAAAATATTGTAATCAAGGGGTGCATCAACCACCTCAACCTCGATCGCGACGGTCTTCCCTCCCAATCGGACCTTAAGAGAAGGAAGAATATTGTGTAGCTGAAATGATCTACCATCAAAGGCAGTCAACATGTTAGCCGATCGAGACAACTCAGGAGAACCCAAACCCTTCCAGCACGACAAAGACATCACAGAAGCAATAGCGCCTTCGTCAATCACAGTGCATTTGACGATCATGTTAAGACACTCTACATGAATCAAGAGAGACACGTAGTAAGGAAAGCGAGGTTGTAGTCCCATGGTTTCAAATTTTATGGCAGAAGAAGAGCTATCATCATTAACCCCAAGAGCAGAAATCAAAGCTTTCCTTTGTGAAGGACAACTCTGAAGTACTTTAAGCATAGACATCGCACAAGGAGTTTGGCCCAAATCCTCGACAACAGAAAATTTTGGGCGACTCGGGCATTAGGATTGTGCCCTGAACGCTTTAGGACTCCCTTAGGAATGTGAGGTGCAATATCAGGTTTTTCCATAGGGTTTTCAATATGCAAAGGGCTCTCAGGTGGAGCGGGTTCTTTTGCAAGGTTCGATTGTGACGAACCATAGTCTTTCGCATGAGTTACAACCTTAGTAGCACGTACCATGTTGATGCAACCATGACCAGTATTGTCTTTCAGCGGATCTTGATCTCCACTGGACGCACAATGAGGATCATGGGTCCTCGAGTTCATATTTTAATTATGGGGTAAAGGATTGGTCAGCATAGCTAGGCCCTATGCTATGAACCTTGAGGCATCTTCCATACGAGGGCACAAGTGAGTGAGGTGGTCATCCTTACACATTTTGCAAGGAAACTTAACCTTATGTTTAGACTGCTTGTCCCCCCCAACATTGCGGGCGTTCTTGTCATTAAAATTGGCATTTTCATTCTTTTTCCCACCCTTACGATTGTTTTTACCCTTTTTCTTATTCCTTCCAAGCTGTTGCTTTCCCTTTTGGTCCGACGATTGCATGGATAGTACACTCACCGTTTGGGTATGTTGAGATGAAGACATGGCTTGTCCTGATGTGAATTGATTAATAGACAATTGAATCACTTGTTTCACAACTGAATCTGCAGGTTTGGCACTTGTACAACCCACAATGCCATCGACATGTGTTCCAGGATTGATATTGGGATCGAAACTAGAACACGGAGCGTTAGGTATGATCTCATATAGAAGTCCAGATTGAGCATAAATGAAATCCAACTCTTGTGCCCTAAATATCATTTGTTCCTCATTCTGAACATCGGATGTAGAAATATCCTTTGCGATGTATGGTAACAAATATTTGAGGAACCATTCAAGGATAAATTCTAGTGGTATGAAGGCTTTAATCAACCTCTTCTGTCTATGCCACTCTTGGATATGGTCTGAGATATGTGTGGCTTTATCTTGTCGAAATGTCGATAAGATTTTTGTACCAACGTCGTAATGCACAAGTAGCTGGAAGTGATAGAGTAAAGTCATAGCAAGGTCATCAAACAAAACGAATGCCCCCCTCGGTAACTCTATATACCATTTCACTGCAATCCTGGTGAGAGTGCATTGAAATAACCTTAAACGTATTGAGTCGTCATGTAAGGAATTGGAAGAGCACCAAAGGTGAAAATTAGTGACATGTTCACTAGGATCTTCTCCTGCTTTGCCCTCAAACTTGGGAATGTCCAAGGGAAGCTTGTTGGGGACAACCGACCAAGCCGGGTCATGAGATACTGGATCATTCATGAGTCTTGATAAGTCAGGTAAGTTTAACGTTGCAAGGAAAGAGATCCTAGGTTGAGCTGGTCTATGCCACGCTCCCTGATAATTTTGGTTCATGTAAGGCTAATTACTATAAATACCATGGCCATGGCCATAAATTCCTCCTCTCGTTTGACCTATGTAGGGCTGCATGGAAGTAATCAGATGTGGTGTACCTTGACTAGGCGGTGCTACAAATCCATAATTAGACTAGTAAGCGGGTTGTTGATACCCATATCCATAGGTTTGATAGTTTTTTCCATCATGTGGTCCATAAGGTTGTCCATGAGAAGCTCCATAAGGTGTCCCATGGGATGTCCCATGAGAAGCTCCATAGTTAGGTATATGGGGAACTCCTTACGATGGACTGTAACACGATCCAGAAACAGGAATATGACCTCCTGATACAACAGAAAGTACTTGACTCTGAGATACTACCGTGTGAGTAGTCACAGTACGAACATGGCTAGTAGCAACATTCCATCCCGAAGGACCATGTGAATGAGGGGGAGGAAGGGTTGCCAAGAATGCATTCAAAGGAGTGGGTTTTGAGGACGAAGGGACATGTGAAGGGATGTAAGAAGTGTTCCCTATGGTCACTTGTCTTGGTTCTGGTATCCGTATATGACTACTAACACTAGTCTAGGACGGACATGTGAGGGAGCTTCCACCACCGGGATGGAAGGTGCAATGTGACTAGTGCTCCCAAATCTCTCCACATGGAAAGGAATAGGAGTGTCCCTAGGCATAGTGCTAGGTTCAATCTCTAACTCGGCATGATGTTCCAGATTATGTGTAGGGATATCAGGTATGCCATAACAAGTATAACTAGTGCTTTTGGGTTCATGATGAGTCTTGTCACCTGGAAACCAATACTGGCGACCTGTGAATGAGGGATCATAACTAGAATGTGAAGGTATATCTAGTGAAGGATCATATACAGGAGTAGAATCTACATCCCCAACCTTGTGAGGTGGAGAATACATCTCAGGAATCTCATCTTCGTGATCTCCCATTGTGTGTGAATCAATGTGAGAAGTAGTCCTCCTAGGCTGTCTGTTTCTCTCTCCCAAAGGAGGAGGAGACATGGAAGGTGGAAGTCTTGCTAAATGACGAGAACTGTGAAGTGCCGCACTCGAATCCACAATGAATCAAAAAATGAAAAAGGCTCTATCTAATTACACAAACCCTAGGCAAACTAGCATGCATAAAGCATACACCTATATAATGTAAAGCAAAATCACAAGCAAGCAAGGGTAGGATATGTGAGCTCTCGAATGAAGCAGGTATGTCTCTCCTAGGAGAGGCTTGAGACTCCCATACACAACAAGTGGAGGTTCGTAATCAATTATAGTGGCCCTTAGCTTCAACGTATATAGCGACTGTGTTGTCTGACCCCTACCTGGCTAGGACACCTGCAGAATAACCTCTACGAAGTACCCCCTCAATAACCTAGGTAAGGAAAATAAGGTCACCTCAATATAATCAATGATCAGGTGGACAGTCACTGGTAGGATTGACCATTTGGGCAGGGTAGCAAAGCTCAAAAGTCTCGAAAGAGCCCCAGATACGAATACAATCATGGAAATATCTCCAGTGCTACTTAGTTATGTCTACGGGTCATCCCAATCAATAACTGCTCGCATTGCCTCGTGCTTAACTCCCTTATAAGAGGAGGATCCTGAGAAACACTAATTATATAAAGGAATTTCACACTCTCACCTGGACAGTTACATAAATGTTTTGTTTAGTGGTCTTGGAGAATTTACTCACAATGAACTATTCCAAGACCCTAAAACCTAATCTTATTGGGGCACCCTATAAAAGAAAAGAGTGTAATTCATTTTATTATGCGTTGATTTTAATTGGCTTATTACTCAAAAAGGGTAAATGATCGTGCAACTAATGATGTACTTATGACTCAAGAAGAAGTAAAATGCACACCTAACAATCAATGCAAATGAACTGTGTCAAATGAAAAATGGGGTATGCTACTACGTGAAGTGCACAATTTTCCTTCAAATGAAGATGCAATCATTCCTATAACCACTTATACTATGAAATTAGAACTCGACACAGTTCTCATTTTTCTCTCTCCTAATTTTAGTATCTATTTTTACCTCAGTTTCAAAAAGGGTTGATACCAGTATCACACATTTTCATTTTGAGGCATTTTTTTGGGCCTTTGAATCATCTTTTTCATAAACTATTTTTAATTTCTAGTTTCAAGTGTGTTTTTAGAAATTTAACAAAATAACATACATTTAGAAGCAAGTTCTAATGAAAAACATATACATTTTGTAATTTTTTCTCTAAAACAAGACATTTTTATGGACAAAATAAGACATTATCATTGACAAAATTGTAAATATTTCCAGAAAATAAAGACATTTATAACCATTTTCAATGGATTTTCAAGTTTTTTTTGTATAAAAGTGATATTGTTTCATATTATTTTCCAAAATGAAATGATTCACACAAACTCAAGAAAAATTATACCATATATTTGTAAATAACATATTAAAAACATTATATATAGAAATTTTATTTTTAAAATAAAGTATGAAAGTCAAAACATTACTAATATATCTTATCAAAAAGTTGTCAAATTTAACATTTTCTTCAAGACATAAAACTAATCAACAATATCATGTAGGCCAAATTCTTCATCGAAATTGGAAATTTTTGATCTTGGCTTTCTTTAAGGACCTCAAGGTCCTCTTCCATTGGGTGTTCTATGTCTGCAAGATTCCCAAAGTGCTCCTTTCCAAACATCCCTCCCAATCGGTGTTGAGTCTATTTTGACATCTTCGCCACAAGTGTTTTACTAAACTCTCATTTCTTCAAACCAACTTCTTGCAATTCATTTAGAATAATTTGAACAACACTAATGCTTTGCTTGATGTAATTGAATTGTAGTGGATCATTATCAATGGATATGCAATTCCTTCCTTTATGTAACGAGCATGTTATTTTTGTACCTAATCACCCCAAAAAATAGTTAAGTCAAGTCAAATAGCATAAATCCTACATACTTTCAAAAAAAATTAATGAAGAATAAAAAATAAATAAAACTTGAAATATGCGTTCATATGTAATATCATAAATTTTACTTGAACCCGAGAACACATCTAAGACTGACTCTCCTTCTCTTGAAAATGTATATATGATACAATTAATCAACAGTGATGCCTTTTGATAGATGTACACAGTCACTCCTAACCCCCTAATCCTCTAACCTTAACATCGATATTACATTAAAAAAATAAACCCCCCCAACCTCCTAAACATTACATTTAAAAAAAGTAACAAAAATTTAAACCCACCCCAACCCTAACATAAACATTAAGTTAAAAAAAAATAAAATTAAAACCCCCCTAGCCCCCTCACAGTAGATTAAAAAATTAAAATTAAAACCCCCTAAACCTCCCACAACATTAAACTAAAAAACATTACATTAAAATAAACTAAAATCCCCCCTATCCCACTAAACCCCACCCCACAACATTACATTAAAAAAAAACATTTAAAAAAAATTATATGCTCTAACCTCTAAACTCCACATCACCCAAACAACATTACATTAGAAAATTATAAATAATTTTTTTAATAAACTCTTCCCCTAACCCCCACAACATTAAATTTAAAACAATATTAAAAAAATCATTTTTAACTCCCTAACCCCCTAAATGCCCCCCTAATCATTATATTAAAAAAAAATCCACCACTCTCTTCTCCCTCCTCCCTTCCCAGTGACCCCCCTCCCCACTCCTCCTCCACACCCCTCCCTTCCCGACGACCCTCCTCCCAAAAATACACCAACATAATTTAATTTTTTTAATTTTTAAAACAACACCCATTTCTCTACTCTACAAGAAGATAATGTTTATTTAAACATTATCCATTTCATACAACAACCAACATTCACTTATTATTTATACACTAACCACCTCATAAAGAAATTAATATCCAATATACAAGAACTTACATCCAAAATCAGTTCTAAGGGTGTCATTTATACAATATCCATCTCATAAGGAAATTAATATCCAATATAAAAAAAACTTACATCCAAAATCAATTTTAAGCAAACCCTTATAGGTACATATATATATAACATGGAATACGTTCTCCATTAAGTATAAAACCTAACACATCACCAAACAAAAAAAATATCTTCTAAATTATTTAAAAAGTTTCACATAAGTATCATTTAAAGACAACTTTTCCTTAAACAAAGAGCAGTGTCGGGGTCTGCTACCCTCAAGTGACATAAAATAAACTAAGTAGAACCAAACTATTCTCCCTCATCCGGTTGGACTTGTCCCATCTCAATCCAAAATGTGCTCTGGCTGACATCTCACAGTCTTTCATACCATCAAACTGATTGTCTGTTGTTGTCAATAAAAATTATTGCTGCTTTTAATTTTGATTCCTATTTGCTACTTTAGTCACTATTTTAATTATAAACAAAGTGTATGTTTATTACTAAATAGCTATAAAAAAAAATATAAAAAAGTTATGATACAGATATTAATACTTATTACACTATAAAATCAAAACATAAAAAAATTATGATAAAAATATTAACAATAAATACTATTTTATATTGCTATAATTTCTAACTATTTAAGGATTTTGGAGACTATTAAACTAGAAAATAAAAATATATTATCACAAATTCCAACTATTTAACGGTACTAAAGACTATTCGACTAAAACATCAAATTATAAAAGAGTTATGATAAAGATATTAACTAAAAATACAACTTTACATCGCCACAATTTCCAACTAATTAAATGTACATTAAACTGTAATATCAAAATACAAACAAGATTATAATAANCTGCTCCCTCAGGCGCCAAAGGGCCGCCCGTTACTGGTGGCGTGATTCTCAGAATCGCGCCACCAGTAACGGGCGGCCCTTTGGCGCCCGAGGGAGCGGAGCCTCCTCCCTCCTCCCTCCTCCGTGAAAGAACTTAGCCATAATCATTCACCATGAGACCTTGTTGGGTTCGGAATCGAAGTTAAATCCAAAGTTCAACCCACAGCGTAGCTCTGGGATGCGGACTCATGAAAAGGAATGATCTCCCCTTCTAAAGAACTACAACATTTGTTGGTATGACTTTTCCAACAACTTTTTCAAGAACTACAAACATTCTTACCTCCTTCATTCTTGTATATCCTTCATTCTTGTATATCTATAATATTAATTTTCAT